>CALNHX010002560.1:0-174956 GCA_940337035.1 Agriotes lineatus | reverse complement strand
TATGAATACATATAATTTCCAACGCCTAAAAATGTGTTCTCTACGACCTCTTTGTACAATTTCCAAAAGATATTACTGAATTAAAAGATTTTTCTGTTTGTGACCGATGGAGGAATGTTATTAGATAAAAACAAATGGCAACTTGTTCAACAGTATTGTGCAATTTTAGATATATATTAATTTTATTGTTCGTAATTATGGAAAAAAGCAATTGTTTTTGTTGATTATCAGAAACAGAATAAAATCTGATGAAAGAGACCGACGTCTAAAAACGAAAACTGCACCAGATATTCGATTTGAAACAGACAGGTCTTTAAAGTTGTATCAAGAAAAATTTCTGGAAAATGTCTTTCATGTCGTTTTATTATAAGGGTATACATACAAGGTAATAAAAAACAGATTCTCTTGCAAAAAAAGGCATCAGAAACAACATTCACTGGCCCTGAACCAGTATTTGGAGTCACCAAAACGACAGTCCGCAGCAGGCTAATCAGATGGATATACATACGACATCAAAACTACTAGAACTGTGCGGAAGGACTAAGACATAGCAAAGCGATGCTAAGGAAACCATTTGTTACGGTATTAAAAGAACTTTACGACACCCACCCAAGGTGAGCATCGCACCACGGAATCAGTCCTGAAAAACTGGCACACTTGCCCTGAGATCGGCTCAAAATAGGCTAAAGGCCACGGCTGGAACGCTCAGGGAGTCGGGCGTGAGTCACACGATACGTTCTGGGCAAGCGTGTTGCGGCATATATATATATAGGGTATGTCAGAATTATGAGGGCGCCACCAAGCCTGTCTTAACCCGACTAACCGGGCCTGGACGGTTAGACGGGAGCGAAGCACGCAAAGTACTCCGACGATAGGATTACTCAAGAGTTGCAAGGTCAAATAACAATTTCGAGATTGCCTTATGCAAAGATTGTAATTAGGTGCCAATCCGACCGCGACTACGCAGCTGTCTCACCCACCTGTACGCTCAAAGCTCCCTCGTTCCGTCGCACAATAATCAGTACACTGAAGGGGGCGCTTATCTGAAACAGAACATGCACAAGTCGAAACAAAACAATAGTTCCCTTAACTAACAAATCATGTATTGAATCACGGTTACAGTGGGGCAGCGGAGTGCGTCGCCCTATATCTATGAATAGATTATATCTAAGAAAACACCAGCTGGCGCGCGCTCTAAACCTAGCGACAGATGTTGAACAGTAATGAACAAAGTAGCACTTGTAACATAGACAGTCTGTAATTTGGAATGAATGTACAAATATGCGGGCGCGACGCCTTATGCAACAAACAGTAATGCAAGCCCTTGTAAAATAGACAGTCTGTAATTCGGAATGAACGCACAAATATGACGACAGTGCCTGTAGGCACAAGAGATGTGACGGGCTCGCTCGCGGCGTCCCAATACAGCTCGTACGCGGGGCTTAATGCTCTCTGCGGGACAGGTACACTCGCGTTAACAGCGGTAATCAGTTCAAAGACACATACCTTAATATGTAGGCGGTTGGGGAGCCTGGTACAGTTGAGTTGCGACAGGCTGCAGTCTTAGGTGGCAGGTACATTCGATGTTCGACGGCTATAGGGATGAGTGGACATCCGCCATACTGGCGACGTGAGACGCGTCAGGACGCGTACAACTGGACGACGAAAAATGGGCCACTTTCGTTCTGCGGGACAGATCCTCGAAGGTCGAGATGAAGGGGCACGATCCCTTACTTACGGGAGCAGGAACTGGGCTCAAGATGCACCCACGCTACGCCGAAATAATTCGGAGCACGCACAAACACAACACCTCTCGAAGGTGAAACCATTCTCGCAGCGCTCGCTGCCACAGCTCGAGACGGGCAACGGAAAAGAGGGCCTCCACGGCAACAATACTAAAAGGACAGCGGCAGGCGTCCTCGGGCACCAAAGGGGCTCCGATCAACTGCCCAGAGGGAAGCGCTGCCACAGGTCACATCGGTCGCGTCCCCACGTGACTAAACCTCGGCAGCCAATCGCGAGGCGATAAAATGAAACAAATTAATGCCGGCGACAATGGTAGCACGCCGCAACGGCGCGTTTTCTAGAAGATTCGGAATTCTTGCGAGCGATAACGCTCGGCTGCCAAAGCGCCATCAGAGGGGCGCTCCAACCGACGAGAAATACTGCGTTTGGGGCCAAATATGTGCAAAATCATGATTCTGGAATTAGGCGATGGAGCCAAATAAGTAACTAAAAGGGTTTAGCATACGGGCACGCTGCCCTAAAGCCTAGGTGGCTATTTAAAATACCAAAATGACCTGAATCAAATGTGCGGAAGATGAGATTGTACTTGTGCGCAAAGATTGAAAATGGTTTTAACATAGCAACAAATTGCCCTAAAGGCGTGAAATGCAATTAAGCATCTACAACCGCAAAATGACTTAACACATTTAAAACACTGACAGATGACCTACTGCAACTAAGTAGACATATAATTAGGCTAGTGGAGGGGGCTGATAACCGGTCACTGTAACCTACGAAAACATATGCACATAATGGGAATTCTCAGTAAAGAACCCATTTTTAGACTCTGTAATGAGGAGGACGAAACAGCTTCATATGTCATTTTCGAATCTGAAGCTCTTGCCTGATAGAGACGTATACTACTTGAGTGAGACAACCCTCGAGAAACTCTAACAAGAGAACACCTGGGGAAAAGGCTATTAAACCTAATAAAAACGGCACACCTTTTCACTTAATAAGTGTAATGATGAGCAGCACAATAAGCCCTCATCACTACACACTACAATACAATACAATGGAATTCACATAAACGTTATTATTATAACTTCCATACCAATAAATTGCGTACTGTAATGTGAATATTTTCGTAATACATAGCATACTGGCAAAACGAACAGCTGATTTTGCAATTCATTTATTTTAGTTCATGGGTAGCTCTGGCTAAAATACATTAAGCTGTGTAAGTCAAAAAATAAAAATAAAAAGACAACAATAAGGCATGTACGCATTAAAAAATAATTATACAGAATGTTTAAAAAAAGCATGAACTGCATGGAAATTTTATAAATAGCAAGTGATAGCAATTCAGTTAAATAAGACAAGATGTACGTCAACCTGATCATTATTATTCTTGAAACTTTCCGTGTTTATTTATTAAGCGTATGGCTACACGTTACAATAACAAGATAACATTTAAATATATGCAATAACAGACTATCTTTGGATTTCCCCACTAGTACATACGTAGAAACAAACTTTATATAATTGGCTTGATTTATGCAGTTGAAAAATCTCGTTTTTTAAATTTATAATTTTTGATATTATTGTGGCAGTTTTATACAAGGATTTCAAATGTTTTTTCAGATGTTGATGTGTTTAAGATTTGCGAGATATAGGCTGCTAAAGTAAGTTATATAAATACATAACACAGGCATTAACTTTCTTGTTTAAATATATGTCATAGATTGTCATGCTCCCAATCGAAAGCACTTTTCATTCTCATTCATTTGATATAAGGTTCGATGGGTTTACTTTTATTATAAAGAAGTTATGCCACCCAGCCTACTACAAAGTCTTGTAGTAAAAGGCTGGGTTCAATTGACCCCAAACCAAAAGAACATTGTGGGAAAAAAAATCGGTGAACATATGTGTAGGGCTCTGAAATAGTAGCAATTATGTCGATTAATATCGCAAGCATTTTACCTTGGTTAATGTGCACAGGTAACCATATTTTAAACAGATTCAGATTCCTTGACAACCAATAGCAATCAATTCATAATGAAAAAATCACCAGTTTAAGAAGTGAAAGAACCATTTGAGATTTTTTTCACTAGTTAAAAGTAAAACATGCAAGTTTTAACAAATGTATTCAATTATATATGTATACCTATGGTGTTTGTGCTGAATGAGTTTTAACATGTTTAACTAAATCATTCTTCAACGCTACTTTGTAGCCACATATAAAACAGCTGTATTGTTTTTCCCTTGTATGAGTATCCATATGTCTAGCTACATTATTCTTCCTTGTTGTTTTGAAGTCACAAACAGAACAGCTATATGGTTTTTCCCCTGTATGAGTCATTGTATGCACTACTAACTCATACTTCACTGTTGATTTATAGTCGCAAACAGAACAACTATATGGCTTTTCCTTTGTATGGGTTCTTATATGTTTAATCAAATGATCCTTCCTTGTTGCTTTGTAATCGCAAACAGTACAGCTATATGGTTTTTCCCCTGTATGAGTCCTCATATGCGTGACTAAATCATTCTTTACTGCCGATTTGTGGCCACAAAACAAACAATTGTATGGTTTTTCCCCTGTATGAGTCTTCATATGTCTAGCTAAATTATTCTGCAATGCCGTCTTGAAGTCACAAATAGAACAAGCATATGGCTTTTCCCCTGTATGAATCCTCATATGTTTGACTACATCTTTCTTTAATGCTGATCTGTAGCCACAAACAGTACAAATATATGGTTTCTCCCCTGTATGGGTTCTCATATGCACTACCAAATTACATTTCTTTGTAGTTTTGTGGTCACAAACAAAACAACTATAAGGCTTTTCAAAACAATTATGGTTTTCTGCAATAGGAGAGCCCACACACCTTAAAATACTTTTCTTTACTATTCTACCTGTAAAAATATGTTTTAATACTTTATATACATCTTTGTAGGTAGCTGCACACTTACCTTCGTTTGATGTCTCATATTCATCCTTTATATTGATTTCTTCCTGCTTAATTTCTATATCTGAATAAATACTGATATTAGTATTTTCAAGGATTTCTTGTTTGATACATAATTTCTCAATATTTTCAGTATTATCCATGTTGCAAGTTTTGTATGAAGCCATTACTGTAGAACTACAAATTTTACTATCCACACTTGTTTGTATTGTCTTTATGATAGTTTTTTAACAATCCACTTGATAAAGTTAAACTATTCTTTTAGTAATATTTGCAGTTGCCATATCTGTAACCAAAGTAAACTGACAATAATGCTTAAAACTGAAATATTATAACAACTTTACATACAGGATTATAGCTATTAATATATCTAGGAATGTTATGACGTTATGAGTATCATAACTGCTACAGATGTTGTTTTGAAATTCTCACTCTACGAGCTCGGATTTTAAGACTTCTAAAGCTGTTATGATTCATAACATCCGTGGTGTGTTCAATAGTTTATGGGTTGCAGTATGGTAATGCTTGCCATGGTAAAGGAATATTACCGTACAGATACAGTTATTTCAGTATGGTAATGGTTGCCATGTACGGTAATTACATTACAAGGCATGAAAGTGATACTTTGCAGATGAGGAGACTTTTTGAAGAATATGAGAATCCAAAGTGTCTGGTACTTCTTCAAAGTCTCCAAATTAAACATAGACACTTTCATGCTGTGTAATGTAATACATCTTTTCTGAAATCAATCTTTGAAAATTTAAAAATAAAATTCTATCACATCAAGGCGCATGGTGAAGGTGACCAGTCATCTACATAAAATAAAAATGGCCAGTTTTACAAAAATCTCAAAAGTGACTAGACCTCAAAGTGACACTTTCAAGATCAAACTGAGTGTTGACATGATCCGCTTTCTTGACGATTTCAGGAAAACGACTATTACCATACAGATGCAGTTATGACTTAGTTATCATCCTACTTTCGTATATGTAAACAAATGCTCAATATCCTGAAACTGATAAAATCATGTATACCAACAAATTACCATACAGTACATTTTCGTTAACCCGAACTCCCTTTTTCATCCTGTACTGGTAATGTTATTTGTTATGACTGTATTTATGGTATTAGTTTACCAAGCCCGTTATTAAATTTATTAATATCAGCATGTCCTAAAATACTTATGTGTAACACGCGGAAGCGCTGTGGTTGCAAAACTGAATTCGAAGAGAAAACATAACACGTTAACCTTGTGGGTAAAAGAGCAAATTATGAAACAATTAAAAAGTGGTTAGCAGAAAGCAATTGGCACTAAAACGGGATAGGGAACATTCATTGGTTCTACTATCAAGAAACTGAAAAAAAAATGAAAGGTACTCTATTTAATTACTAATAGTAGGAATTATAGACATTTAGTAGAACTAGAAAAACCAGTTTGAATATTTGCTTACAATGGGGAGAAGGAAACAAAAAGTACATACACTACCCCAAATAATTGTTTTAAAACGCTTAAAGAAAATACTCTTTTATTAAGCCAAAGTATGTAATATATATTTCAGAATAACATTTCCTTCTGTATTTAAAATAGTAACCTACAATGAAGTATTTTTTAAGTTGATTATGGTTATTTCCACTAGTCGCAGTAATCCAGATGTTTTGATAATACGGATTACCTTGGTTTTAATCAGTAAGGATTAACGAGAATCTACTGTACTTAATTTACCGAAGGACGTCAGTATGATCTGCAATCCAAGTTGTAAATATCATCTCTAACTAGATCACTAATATGACTTACAGCAAATATGGATCAGAGAAGTGGCCTTTTTTCTGTTTTTATGAATGTCATAATCAATGTGTCACGTCTTCATCTACAATAAATACTATATTTTTCATCTTTACTTAAGCCATTTGTCACGTTTTTTAGGGGGCGAATCTATTTTCAGATTAAAATCAACAGAGTTCTTTGAGCTAGACAATAGACATCGGACGATTTTACAATTTCAAGCTTTATGAGTTGTGGTGTATTCGTTGATGGTAATTAACAACTCCATAACTCCAACGGCATTTAATAACTAAGCACTATCTGCACTATCCTAAACACAAAACAATACTACTCCTAAATGACCCTGATTCCCTAATTGATACTTTAGTGTAAGTGCTGGAAACTTGTAAATGTAGATGAAGTTAGCTATGTTTACTGTTAGCCGCGACTCCAATGCCAAGTTACCAACCTGTGATTTCGCGATTGGCAATTCAAATCAGTGATTTTGAAGGATTGTATATTTTTATTTCAGACATTTTACTTTCCATTGGAAAGTATGTATATATCTTTAATTCATCATTAAATTTAGAAAATTCACCGTGTTTGAAATGTTATGAAATTTTGCTATGGATGCACTCAGTAATATTGACATATTGTGCATCAGTTGTAAGTTATTCAGATATTCTGCAATAAGCATGAATGTAAAAGGATATTAAATTAGGTCATTTACACATTATTTCGTTTGTTTTCATATAGGTTTGCGACCGTCTCATTGTTTTTTGCTTAAATGAACGTTATAAACCACCATTGCAGCATTAGTTAAAGTGGTATATGTTCTTAATTACATTTTACCGCTTGAGAGGGCCAAGAAGCCCGCGACGGACAGGCACCAAAGCGCTATAAAAAATCAATAGTATTTTAAATAACACTAAACTAATGTAGGAATTTTTTCACCAAAAATTTCGTTATTCTTTTCCACACATTTCATACGCTGGAAGTATGCATTTATGTGCAATACTAATTTAAACTACCTCGCTGCTGATATGTATATCGCGCTTTTCCGGTACGCTTTGTTTAAACAATTGATATAGCATTTTCGAACAATAATTTTGAGATTAATTAGTCGGAATCTGAATTTAGAAAGAATAAGATTTTCACTGGTTAAAAACCATTAAGAAATATTAGAAAATACGCTTGTAAATGCGACTAGCATGCACGATATTCAAAGCTGCATACTGGTGACGTATTCGCGCGCTGTTCTGCCATTGGTGCAGAGTTACGAGGCAACCTACTATACATGGTATTCGATAAATATACCGACACACTTTTAGGGGTGGTAGGAGACATCAAAACAAAAATTTTTTGCTTTATAAACATATGTCCAAAAACGCTTCATTTTCGAGATACAGGGTGTTAAAATTTGTAAAAAAATGGTTCAATTTTTTTCCTCAAAAATGAAGCAAAATACGCAAAACCCTTATGTGAAAAAAAATTGTGTTTTTAGTTGCTTCATCTTAAACAAGATTAAAAATTGCAAAAAAACACTGGGTGTTATTTTTTATGCAAAAACACTAACAAGTTGCCCTGTGACCACGCCCCTGGAATTACTGTGTCAATTGTAATACATAGATTCAAAAGATGCCTCATAAAGTAACAAACTGTGAAAAATTCATTAAAATCGGCTGACGCGTTTTTTACTACAAATTTTAAAACCCTGTATCTCGAAAACGAAGCGTTCTCGGACATATGTTTATAAAGCAAAAAAATTTTGTTTTGATGTCCCTACCACCCCTAAAAGCTTATCGGTATATTTCTGGAACACCCTGTATACAAGCCTTGTATAAGCTTCCCATATTGTGCCAACATAACCAACACATACTGTAAGGTGGCATCTTTTTCTAAAGCAAAAAAAATGTGTATGTATGTATCTTTGTCGTAATTGCGCTGCCAAGCCTGAAGCTAAGGCGCCAAAATTTACATTGCCAAGACGTTATATGTCATACTGACATCCATGCATCTTATTTTCAATTAATTTCATAGTAATCGGCACACGTTACGCGTTCTAGAAAGTTTCTATAGGATATCCCAAGTTTTTCTGTGTTGGTTTTTATAGACATTTTCATTTAGAAGTTGTTTTGTCACACGCATCCCCTGCATTATTAATAAAAATTGCGAAGCCTAGTTTTGTAATCAAGGTAGGCGGTGCTCACGCACGATACACTTCACCACCTTGACTGTGATAGGCAAGAGTTTTTTGCAATTTAAATGTTTTTTCGAGAAACTAGACGAATGTACTTCCTTGCAATATAGCAACTTCATGTAAAAAACTTGAAATGCGCACTGTTTTTTGTTCCACAAAAATGATTTAGTTTGACGTGTCACTCATAAAAATTGTAGTAATCGGCAACATATAGGCCATTCAGTAAACACAAAAACATTTAAAATTTTTTGAAGTTGGTATGTGCATATCATTTTTGTACTAGGAATTCTCACATATAATCTCATAAGAGCATTAATTCTTTCCGGAAATTTTTATGAGTGCGGTCCAACAACGTCGTATTAAATTGCCCGAGCGGGACGCGAGGGCAAATTAGGACGTTGTTAGAATGCACGAAAATAATTTCCGGATATGAATTAATGCTCGAATGCAGATTCGGTAAGAAAATCGTAACGCCACAAACCCTCACAGTTAGGTTGGTCTACCTACAAAAAATTTCCAAGAAATTTTTTTATTGTCTTGGTTACGGCTCGTGAACTAATTTTTCTATTGGTCATTAATGAGTGTCGTACGATTTTCTATTTTATTTTGAAAAGGTTTCCATGCCTGTGTGCACGCAGATTTGATTTTAAAAATGACAATTAATATTTCTGATTGTCAGTGTCAAAGTAGATATTTTTTATAGAAATTCTTACCTGAAGTTTAATAAAATGTAATAAAAATGCCTATTAGTAAACGCTACGTCGATTGTATCCAACACAGAATTTGTATTATATCTTAAAAGTTGTTATTTACAACATTTATGACATATGGGAGGTAAATGTCATACCCTTAACCTATTTGTTTTAGTAAGTTTTTGTAATTACATTCCTAGACAAAGCTAAATTCTGGAAGTACACTCATGAAATTTTGGAAATCGAAGGCCACTTTGTGTTTTTATGTTTACTGAACAGACTATACGTTTTTGAAACACAAAAAGCGTGGTGTGTTATTTATCTAGAATGATGTGCTCGCAATTGCGAAAAGGATAGAGCATATTCATATGCTGTATTACAGAAGAAGACAGTACGAAAAATAGATGTTACACATTTTGGCACATAACCGTATGTAATACCGTATGTACCTAATGCTGTATTTATATTTATACCTTTAAAACTCACTCGTTGAAACATAACTGGTCAATACTCTAAATTAATGCTTTTATAGTATCGAGAGATTAAAAAAAAACTGTTCCTCAGCGGGCCGTAGAAATTCAACGTATGAATAATATGTTGGTGACACTGTACGTCAATGTCAAATTCCTGGTTATCAGGTTAGGTTTTCCGTCAGTTATGACACAAAATGACGCAAATCCTAACCTGCTTACCTCGAATTTGACATTGACGTAGTGTCACCAATATATTATTCATACGTTGAATTTCCACAGCCCTCTGAGGAACAGTTTGTTTTATCTCTCGATATAATAGTATCATTTGTTCCAAAAAAAGCTCATTTAGGGCAGGCCTTGGAAAGAAAGATAACAAATCTTGCCATGTCTTAATTTCAGTCGGTAGGTGAATGTCAGATTGCATTTTGTTTATGAAAACACTAGCTGACCCGGCAAACGTTGTTCTGCCCAAAAATAATTTGTTTTTGTACACACATCTTCTGAATATGAGTCAAATCGGACCATAAATACTATTTATCTACGACAGTGTGTAAAATTGCCTTATAGTTCGCAATTTTAAGTTTGTAAAACGACTGTTTAATAACATGTTTTCATTAGTTTACGTCGTCAGTAGTAACGTGTTTTAAAGATTTCATTAGGCACGTTGTGAGTAGCAACGTGTTTTAAAATTTTTAAAACAAGCAAAATTACTAGCGGTTGCTGGTAATCCTAATTTAAATTTTTTTTTCATATTTACCTTGTTTTCTAGATTCTATCGTAGATAAAATATTGTACGATACACATGCGTAAAGCATCTTTAGTCACTCGAGGGACTTAAAACGCTCGCTCACTCGCGTTTTAACTCTACCCCACTCGTGCCTAAAGAGTAGCTTTACGCACTTGTATCGTAAATTACTATTATAGAAATCAAAGTTTCGTCGCAATCGGATGAATCGGATCAGCTAAAGAACACTTAACAAATTCCGACACGATAGGAACGCATACGGGACAAACAAAGAAATATTCATTTTTATATAGATATATAGATTTCAATAACCACACTTGGATGAAGACTAATTATAATTAGCATTGTAATGAAATGCACCAAGATTTAAATCAACGTGCAGTGTTCGTTTGGATCGACTCGAACGGTTTCCGGTCTTGCTTCCCGTTGCTCGTCTGTTTCTGAAGCTCGTGATGCCCTTTTCTTTCGTGCTTGAGGTGTAGATCGACATATCGCTTATCGTTTGGGTAGCATAATTGATTTGATAGTGAAAGTAATGCTTTGTGACTATTAAATACACATTCACTTGGAAAAAGCAAAGGAAATGTGTTTGGTATCTATTATCTAATGTCGACCGGCAATTAGAATTTCACAATCAACACCACTTGTTATGTCACACACGAACTAAAATGTGGCCGTTTGTATTGATTCAATTGAATTCTGCACTCATACACCGAAAATGATGATTGCACTAATTCAGAAACCTTCGCGGGCGTGTGCACAACTCATCAAAGTTTAATCGCAATCGGATGAATGGTATAGGAACGCCTGCGGGACAAATAAAAATCACATTCATTTTTATACATATAGATTTGTCACTGTGACAGGCAAACGTTTACACCGCATTAAGTTTACCTGTATCAAGCAAAAAAAAAGATGGCATTTACACAACAACAACGAGTGTTGCTAGTTCAAGATCAAAATGTAAAGTTCTCTCTGACTTATGGTAGTTCATTTGCTTCAATGGGTATGTATCAAGTTATGGCAAACTTCAATTTGATCGTGGCATGCTGCGATGAGCCTTTTTTGAAACACACGATATAATATCCCTTTCAGCCTTGGATTTTTTGACAGTCAGAAATAGTATATTGTTTTACTAGGATTACAAGTGGCATTTTGTTTGACGAACAATTATGTTTGCATTTGCAAGACGAAGAGCAACGTAAAAATCATTATGACAACTACATCCACAGCCGACCAAATAGAAGTTACTTTTAGTTCCTAGGAAGTAAAACTACTTTTATCTACGACAGTGTTGTGAATTGACTTGTAGTTGGCAGTTATAAGTTTGTAAAACGACTGTTTAATAACATGTTTTCATTAGTTCACGTCGTCAGTGGCAACGTGTTTTAAATTTGTTAACCACCCAAAATTACGACCGATTGCTAGTAATCCTAATTTACATTTAAAATATTTTTTTTATATTTACCGTGTTTTCTAGATTCTATCGTAGATAAAATATTGTACGATACACATGCGTAAAGCATCTTTAGTCACTCGCGTTTTAACTCTGCTTTACTCGTGAGTAAAGACTAGCTTTACGCACTTGTATAGTAAATTACTATTATCTACGACAGTGTGTAAGTGTGCCTTTTAGTTGGCAGTTTTAAGTTTGTAAAACGACTGTTTAATAACATGTTTTCATTAGTTTATGTCGTCAGTAGTTACGTGTTTAAAAGATTTCATTAGGCACGTTGTCAGCAGCAACGTGTTTTAAAATTTTTAAAACACACAAAATTACGACCGGTTGCTGGTAATTCTAAGTTACATTAAAAAATATTTTTTATATTTATCGTGTTTTCTAGATTCTATGGTAGATAAAATATTGTACGATACACATGCGTAAAGCATCTTTAGTCACTCGCGGGGCTTAAAACGCTCGCTCAATCGCGTTTTAACTCTACCCCACTCGTGACTAAAAAGTAGCTTTACGCACTTGTATCGTAAATTACTATTAATACTAGGAACTAAAAGTGTTACATAGCAACATACACTTTTTGTGTCAGTAAGAAAAACGCTAACTTCAATGACATATTTTGGTATTAAAAGTAATTACTTTTAAGACGATTGCGGAAAAATATATTTTGACAGGTGATATTGTTTATAACTGCTATAAGAACTCCCCTGTAAAATTTAAACAAGTTTCCGCCACAGATGTAAAAACCAGGAGGTGGTGGAAATAGTCACCAGTAGGTCCTCGGGGTACTAATTTACAAAAATGAAAACCATAGTTATAATACTTAGTAACATTTATTTCACATGCAAATTCTTGAAGCAATTTTTAGTTTTTGGCAAACAAAGTAGAACCTGGAATTTCGAGCACTAGAGTCTGGTACGTCCTCCACAAGACTACAGTTTACAACTCTGTTCATATCCATCTCTATGCCATTGTCCAATATTGTCATACGTGACGTCAGCCACTGGGATAGAGCCCTTTAGAGGTGCTTTACACTGGGCCTGTGTTTGGCTTTTGTCGCTTAGTTGGAATGGGTCTTTGAGTACTGACAGGGTAACCAGAAAAAGCCTAACTTTCTGCAATTGCCATAGTAAATTGCAGTAAATTCATATGAAGTTGTAAGCCACGTCGAGTCGTATCGCGCCTATATACCAACCAAACGTTGCAAACAGCTAAATTAAAGTAGTGGAAGATAACTTTCAAAGCCCATTTTCGTGAGCGAATGATCTATGGTAGAGTGCTATGAGAAAATCATTCATATCCACTACTCCTGTGCGTACGTTATATGATTGATGGGCGTATCGCCATTACGTATTCTCTCTCCCAGCAAACACGTTATATTGGTGTTATGCAACACGAAAGTAACAATGTTAACTAACATTTGTTATGTTTGTGATACATAACATAACAAATATGAAATGAATGTTATTAAATTTTTGTTATATAGCACTGTTTTATGATTTATTAATGTTAAATACATACATAATGGTATTACGTAAATGTTACATAATAATATATAAATTAAATTCAACCCATTTTTAAATCATTTTGAAAAGAAACGACGCAAGTCCATTATTTTATATTATTTTTACTTCCTTTTACAATAAAGGTAGTATTGCATTCACCCCAAAAATTAGAAATTGAGTTTTCAACAGATCTTCGCGTTTTAGAGTCCCCGGAACCCAATACACATATTTTTTTTTCATTGGTCTGTTTATGTGTCTGTGGACCGAATATCTCAAAAACGAAAAGAGGTATGGCGTTGAAACTTCATATATAAGTTTAGTGTATAGTATTCCAACCAAAAATTGGAAAGCTATTTAAACTCCAGTACACCTTGAAAAGTGTAAGTCATGTCTAAGTTGGTTTCGTACAATCAGTAAATAATATTCTAATGTCAATCAGCTTTCAAGTAATGACAGTTCATCTGCAAATTGTACATGTAACTGTTTTGTTACGGCATTGTAACATTGTGCATGATTTAAGTATGTACTAGTTTGAGTTTTGAAAACCGTATAGTGGCATAGAAAATGTTGAAAAACGTATATGTCTTCCAAACTTCCCAATGCATCTGTCAAATTTGAAGGTTATTATCGAAGTGTCACTGAATGACAATCAAACAGTAATTTTATGAATTAAATTACGAAGTGACTTACTGTTGTCAATGCTGGCCTGATTTAAATAGCTTTCCAATTTCTGGTTGGAATACTATACTATGTAGATGCGACAGCAAGCTTTTGAAGAAACTCGCATAACCGGAAGTAGGTGTTTACTCTTGTGATTTTTCAGTTTTTTTCGATTTTTTCAAAAACGGCTCTAACGATTTTTTTCAAGCGTCACATTCTTATTACATTTTTAATGTGAGATAGGTGATTTTCCAGTTTAATACTTCTAAAATGTGTTTCTTCTGTTTTTTTTCTAGTTTTTTATTAACTCCTGTTTTAAATACAACACCCGGTATATTATTACATTTTTGAATTCAGCTTAAAATTATAGAGACTATTCAATTCACCTGTCATCTGTCAAAAAGTGACCAATGAAAATCCAGAATTCTGACGTTTCTTGACCAATCAAAAAAATATCAGCGGATATATCTTCCTAGAAGGTATTCAAGTGACTATTTTTAACAAATGCTATTTTTATTAGAAAAAGTCAATATTAGTGTTCTGTTACTATAGAAATTGCGTAGTTTGTTGCTAGATTTACTGAAAACTAATTTGAAAAAGTAGTTTGGTTCATTAAATAGTCCCTCGAATACCATCCTTAGTCAAAGTTAAGTAGATTATTTTTGCGGTGGTATCACTACTCATGTCCATTGCGCTTTGGTACGATTAGGACGAGTGCGATAGCGACACCACCGCAAAAATAGTCGACATAACTTTGACTACTCATGGTATTATAAGTGAAAATTTGTCTCTTCAACTAACGCTCTATTTTGTACCGTTTTTGTAGAATTTGTAATTTTTGAAAATTTTTGACAAATGCTTAAAAATTTAAAATCAAATTTTTGGCTAATTATAAGATCACTGTAAAAGAAAGTTGTGTGCGTGTATCACACCAGGTTTTTAACCTATAAACCACAATCATCTGTTTTATTCTGAAAATGTAAAATACAAATTTAAATTATACCAAAATAAAACAGAATTTAACTCCAAAACACGTTTACTCGATAATAGTTATTTATTTCATACTGATGTCAAAAATGACATTTTTCGGATTATTTATGGTACAAAAAGTGGAACATTAAAATCCTAGTACTTTAAAGTAAAATTTTAAAGTTCAAGTACTTTAAAACTTATTTATTGTACAAAAAATGGAACATTAAAGTCCTAGTACTTTAAAGTAAAATTTTAAAGTTCAAGTACTTTAAAATTATACGTCAGTTGTTGACATGAAATTTGAAATGATTTACACCTTTTTATTTAAAATTTATTAAACTTGCAGTATGAAATAAACCGTTGTATTCACCACGAACGAAAAGTGTTTTTAAAGGTCCTCGCAAGTAATTCCGTCCTCGGCTGACGCCTCGGACGTAAACAACTTTCTCGTCTTTAAAATGCCACTTTTCGTTCTAGATAAATAAACTACTATTATTGTATAAGTGTTTTAGATGGTGTTTTATCCAAGCAAGAATGTTTAAACGTGAGAACGCAGTTCGAGCGTGTCAGAATACGGTACGCCAATGGTTCGATCCGGCGCATCTGACGTCACCGTTTCGTGAAGCCGCTAGTAATGAACAGTCGCTGCTTGCGCGTCACTTCGGTCGTGTTTTGTTATATTTATTGTATTGATGTGTCAATCTGTTTTTGATTATTGTGTAACTGCAATAAAGTGTTCGCTTGTCCATCGGGGCGTTCTTTATTTCACTGCTAATAGGTTACGGGCCTAGGATCACATATGCCCAAGGGTGGACGTTTTTAACCTAAAAAGTAAGTAAAAACCGCGAACTCAAAAACTTTGCCGAGCCGTGATTCATATTGACTTGTGTGCCGGAAGAAATCGTTTTGTCCAAATATGAGTGGTGTAAACGTTACTCGTATTGAAACTTTGAACAAAGACAATTACGACACATGGAAAATTCAAATGGAGGCATTGCTGGTCAAAACCGATGCGTGGGGCTACGTCAACGGGGACATTGCAAGACCAACTTCGGCGGGGAGCGATGGTGCAAGCGGCCGGTCAGCCGAAGCTGCAGCGGCCTGGGATATATGCGACAAGAAAGCAAAATCCGACATCATTTTGTCGATCTCTCCATCAGAACTGAAGCAAATAAAAGGTTGTGCAACGTCTCGCGATGTGTGGTTGAAATTAGAAACCATTTACCAGTCCAAAGGTCCAGCCCGGAAGACGACGTTATTAAAACAGCTGACCCTGCAGCGAATGCAAGAAGGCAGTGACGTGCGTGAGTATCTAAACAGCTTCTTTGACGCGGTCAGTGGCGGTGATATGCATAAGCGGGAATAAGCGTTGCCTAGGGGCCCGGGCATTTAGAGGGCCCTTTGGAGGCCCGGTAAATTCTCTATTCGCTTATTAAATATCTCGATATCTTCTACTTCATTTGGGTATAAATTGATAGCACTGCAACCTCAGTCCCCCACTCTCAGTTATCAGTCATCAGTGATCAGATTCGATTTGAGAGCTTTGAAAAACTAACAAACATTTTTGAATTTTTAGAACCGAAATGTCTTGAGAATGTAAGAAGCTGAGCAAGTCCGATGTTGTTCTCTGAATGTTTTTTTTTGCAGTGGTCTATTATGATATGTTTTTCGGACTTTTTCCACTGTCTAGGGTGTAAATCACACAACGTTTCGGGAGTTTTGATCTAGTCCCGTCTTCAGGTGTTCCTGGTTAGTCCTGAGAAGGACTGATATTGTACGTTTTTTTATTAAAATTGTGCCTCCCCGGGGTTTTGAACCCGGGACCGCTGATCGCTGTGATTACTAGTCTGCCACTCTAACCACTAGACCACCAGGGCGGTTAGAGTGGCAAACTAGTAATCACAGCGATCAGCGGTCCCGGGTTCAAACCCCGGGGGAGGCACAAATTTACTTAGAAAAACGTACAATATCAGTTCTTCTCAGGACTAACCAGGAACACCTGAAGACGAGAGTAGATCAAAACTCCTGAAACGTTGTATGATTTACACCCTAGACCAGGGGTGGCGAACCTTTATTGATTTACGTGCCATTTTTTCTAAAGAAATGGTTAATGAGACTATGACGTGCCATCAAATAATGCCAGGTAGAAATAAGCTAAAAATACATATTTCTAGGTACATAACCGAGCTAAACGGCGAGCGCTAAAGAAGACTAACCTGGAGGTGGCGGACAGCCTGGAGTGCCGTGCAGACAACGAAAGTGGGCCCCAAAATTCCGCAAGAGCTTAGTGAACGTAAGGATTGCAACCATAAATAATTATCCTAAAGTTCAGTGGGCTTTCGTTGCTTCTAAATTCTCCCTCACAAATGAACCAAGCTATAATTAAGCTGGTGAAGCACGAAGCCGGGGGACAACCAACTTATTCAAGCGAAGGCTGGGATGGAAAATGTCGAGAAATACTACCACACGCAATTCAACTCAGGTTATCAAAATCTCCCAGAAATTGGAAAAGGACCACCAGAAAAACTATTGGAATGCAGAGTGGTCTAAATTGATAGCAACATAGCTGCAATTTGGTGAAAAATGTTATCACAAGATGAAAATAATCTACGCAGGCGAAAATGTATTCAATATTTAAAAATAAATGTGAATAGGACTGCCTAACGATCCAGGGGAGAACTTACAAAATAAATGCTTAAAGTAAAACCCAACTAGTTATTTCAAATACTGCATGCGAACTACAAACTAAGCGTAACAGCGCCCCTCTCGCCGTCCCTCCTCGTCGCAAGCGCTAGCTCACTCCCATCCGTTCGGTCAGAAATTCGCGCGAAATCTACCTGTCTCTGTCGCGCAGTCTGTTGCCGTTCCGGCACCGGTAGCCTTGTTCACAATGAACTTTCTTGCTATGACCTCAAATGTAGACGAAAAAATAAATTGTTTCGATGAGGTACCTAAATTCCTTAATTAAAGCCGTGCCCAAATTATTTTGCCGCGTGCCATCAATTGCACGCGTGCTATTGGTTCGCCACCCCTGCCCTAGACAGTGGAAAAAGTCCGAAAAACATATCATAAGTCCGATGTGATTTGCATCAAATAAAGTATTCTGATGTCCTCAATAATAATCTCGCCATTTAGTTTGTGAACGCTATCTCCGTACTAAACGAGGATTTAAATGATAGCATGAGTGTTCCAGATTTGACAAGTTTATTCCTACAGAAATATAGTGTTCTCGAAAACAATTTCGGCGAGATTATACTGCATTCGTTTTATTCTTGATTCTACCTGTAACATTAGCCACAACAGAAAGATCATTTAGCAAGCTGAAAGTAATAAAACATTATGTAAGAAATTCTACCAGCCAAGATAGGCTACATGACCTTTCGGTATTGTCAATTGTGCAAAAAGCATCGTCTACGATGGACATAAAAATCTTGTGGAACAATTTGCTGTCAAAGATACATTTTTCCTTCATTTTACAATAAAGGAAGTATTGTATTCACCCCAAAAATTCGATGGAGGTTTCACCATATCTTCACTTTTTAGAGTCCCCTGAACCCAAAAACATATTTTTGTTCATTGGTCTGTCTGATTATATTTGCTTAGGGGCCCAAGGTGCTCTTGCACCGCCACTGGACGCCGTAGATAAACTGGCCGATATGGAAATCGAAATTAATTCGGACTTATTAGCCATCATGTTGCTGTATAGTTTGCCGTCAAACTATGAAAATTTTCGCTCTGCTATCGAATCTAGGGACGAACTGCCGAAACCGGAAGTGCTTCACGTAAAAATCGTAGAAGAAAGCGACGCGCGGGAAAACAAAGCGTGCAACGCGGCCGCGGGGCAGGGAGCGATGTTCGCGAAGAAAAAATCTCACCAGTGGCGGCGTCAATCTAATAATTTTCCGGAAACAAACGTTGAAACGAAGAAAAACTCTTCTGAAACTTTCAAATTTCGGTGTCACAAATGTAGGAAAATCGGCCACAAGGCATCGGAGAGTAAAAGTAAAGTAAAAAACGCGCAATCATCTGCGAAATGCGATACAGACTCTCAACGAGTATGCCTACGCGTTGGAGCATCACGAACCGATTCAAAGAACAAAGAACGCAAATGGTGTCTCGACAGTGGCGCGACGTCCCACTTGTGCAATAATCTCGAAGATTTCGTGGAAATCAGTGACTCTGTACGCGATAATCTGACTCTTGCGAATAGTGCGTCGACGGAAATTGTTGCCAAAGGCAGTGCATCGTTCGTAGCCGATGTTTTTGGCGAAATAAAATACGTTAAGCTAAGCAACGCGTTACACGTACCCGATCTGCGTACGAATCTGTTATCGGTTGGAAAAATTACTTCGAATGGTTTTGATGTTCTATTCAAAGAAGAATGTACTCTTGTACTGAATAAAATGGGCGAAGTTAAACTTGTTGCTGAACGCGTAGGGGATTTGTATTACATACGAGAGTTCGAACGTGAACAATCAAAAAGATTCAGCGTTTACGTGTCAAACCGGTTCGGAAAATCTAATGTCATGGCATCGACGCTTAAGGCATTCATATTCATATTCATATATTCATATTATTTATTGATACTTTAGCAGTGTATATACACCATCGTACAAGTCAAAACAGCTGAAATTACATGTATACCCTTACATTCTAAAACAAACAATATACAAACAAACATAAACTATCTACATTTTAGCATACCTTGGTGTCACACATATATGCCCTTATAGAATAGTAGCTCTTACTAAGGAGCACCTGTTTAATTTTTACTTTAAATTGGGCGTACGCAAGATTCTGTACATTTTCCGGTAGCTTATTGTAAAGCTTTGAACCTAGATACGATGGAGACCGTTCGAATTTAGCGGTTTTATGTTGTACGGTAGCTATAGTGTTGCAATGTCTTGTATTGTAGCAATGAAAGAATGAATTCTTTGTAAAATAATTTATATTGCTTTTTATAAATAAAAGACTTTTAAATATAAAAAGACAAGGAAATGTCAGTATTTTATATTCCCTAAACGAGCTAACACACGATTCATCGTATTTGAGGTCAAATATCAATCTAAGGATTCTTTTTTGCGCTATAAACACTCTCTTACTGTGTACACCAGCTCCCCAAGATACAACACTGTAGGCCATGTAAGAATAGACTAGCGAATAGTAAATGTCAATTAAATAGTTTCTATTAAGACTATATTTTAAAGTAAGAATAGCAAAGTAAGCTTTACTGATTTTCTTACTTACATGGTCAATGTGTGAATCCCACGAGAGATGGCTATCCAAAAATGTGCCCAGAAATTTTACCACATGAGATTGATCGATAGTTATGTTGTTGACAACAAATTGATGATGGTCTTCTATATTTTGCTTAGAAAACTTTACAATTACAGTTTTTTCAAGATTTAAAATTAGGTTGTTGGCATTACACCAGCAATGAAAACTTTTTATAGCAGTGTTAACCGGACCCACTAATTCTGCAGGAGTCAATGCTGAAACCGCTAACGTTGTGTCGTCAGCAAACATTATTATTTTCTCCGCTGTGACATATTTAGAAAGGTCATTGACATATAATAGAAAAATCAATGGTCCCAGGACTGACCCCTGTGGAACGCCAAGATCGATATCACGACAGGATGATGTGTCATTATCTATCTTAACATACATTTTTCTTTGTGTCAAATAAGATGATATCCATGATAACATTTGTCCTCTAATGCCAAGTGCATACAATTTGTCGCAAATGAAAGCATTATTTATGGTGTCGAAAGCTCGGGACAGATCAAAAAAGAGCCCCGCTCCACATTTACCAGCATCCAAGTTTTTATTTATAAAGTCCACTAAGTTACAGACAGCGCTCTCAGTTGATCTTCCTTCACGAAATCCGTGTTGCGCAGATGTAAAAATACTATATCTAGTAATAAAATCGAGGATCCTTCGGTAGATTATAGTTTCAATGATTTTAGACACAGTGCTTATTATTGACACAGGGCGGTAGTTTTCTACACATCGTGGATCGTTTTTTTTAAAGATTGGTATCACCGCGGCGATTTTTAGTATTTCGGGAAATTGACCTACTTGTACAGATAAGTTGATAAGGCTTGCTAAAGGAACTTTAATAATGTCGATTATTGATTCTAGAATTTTGGCAGATAACATATCGTTGCCTTTACTGTGCCTGTTTTTAAGATTTTTTACAGCATGTTCGACCTCTGCGATATCAACTGGTATAAAAACAAATGTATTAGGATTCAAACTACAACTGGTGCAAGCAGCAGAACGGATAGGTCCCAGTTTTTTTAGGAGACTACATTCAGCAACCGTAGAGAAATAGTCTACAAATACTTCCGCAATTTGCTGAGAATGAGTGATAACTACATCATTATAATTCAATGCTGTAATTGCGTTTTTCTCCTTACGACCTAATTTACTATTAACAATACTCCAGATTGTCTTTTGCTTATTGTTGGAATTATTTATCATAGTTTGATAATAATTTTTATTTACGTGAGTCAACAATTTTTTGTATCTACTCCGTTGAGTCCTGTACCAAGTGAAAATGTTGGGGTCATTAGTTATTTTAAATAGATTGTACAAATCTTTCAAATTCGAGTGCAGGGTCGTTAAGGTGGCATTTGCCCATTTACTTTGTTCTTGTGAACTTTTTGGTTTAACTTTCACTTTTATCATAGGACAAATAGTTTGTATCGCCCAGTTAATACTGTTTATAAATTCTTCAAAAGCTGTGTGAATATTGGTATTGATCAAATTAACATTACCCAAATTTTGCCGTTTTAAAGTAGAAAGCAGATTAGTCAAGTTGGACTTTGAGAAATTTCTAGTAGGTATAGTAAGTGCTTTTTCCGAAAATCTCTGCGGTAGTATCTTCTGTGTTACAGTCTAATTCGAAAACTAGTGCTAAGTGATCACCTAAATTAGGTTGAAGTACCCTACTTCTATAATTATCCCTATTAGCTAAGTTATATAGAATATAATCAATTTTTGTAGCCGATGTTGCGGTAATTCTAGTAGGCTCTGTGGACGACACTTTAAGATTAAAGTTTAACATAGTATCACATAGTAAGTCTCTATTAGCCGACATTTCCAGGTAATCAATACTTAAATCTCCACATAAAATAGTGTTTGTTGAAATACGATTACAGTACCTCATTACTTCAGCCAAATGTGTAAAAAATATATCCAACTGGCCACTGGGCGGTCTGTATACGCAGATCACACAGAAACTGTAATTATGAACTTCAACTTTGATAGCACAACACTCAAACTGTAGTTCAACTCCTAGCATTTCACACGGAATTGAAGTTATCGTCCAGTTTTTATTATCACGAACTAGAATCAGGCAGCCCCCATGTATTCTTGAACGTCTACTGTAGCTAGTACTCAATTTATAATCATCAAGATGTAAATAATCTAAACTTTCAGCTTTATACCAATGTTCGCACAAACAGATTATGTCAGGTTTTTCTAAATTTAGAAACATTTCCATAGGATTTATTTTATTAACTAGTGACTGAACATTTACTTCGATAATCTTTATTACATTTGTTTTGTTTATAAATATACATTTAAACGCGAAAGACGTTCTATTATGCAAACGTAAAGGTTACATTCCAAGACACGCTTCAAAGCTGATGAAGACTGCAACCTTGAATGCGAGGTGTGCTACAAAGGAAAGATGACCAGGCTTCCTTTTCCCAAGAAATCCGAGAGGAAGACCGAAACTTTGGAAATTATCCACACTGACGTTTGCGGTCCTATGCGAATCGAATCCAATGGAAAAGCCAGATACTACGTCGAATTCATCGATGACCATTCTCGTTATTGTCTTGTTTATTTCATTAGGCACAAGAACGAAGTCATCCAAAAGACGAAGGAATTTCTGAAACTTGTCGAAAATCAGCAAGGACGAAAAGTAAAATGTTTCCAGTCTGACAACGGAACCGAATACACAAGCAAAGAATTCGATGACCTGTTGAAAAGTCAGGGAATTACACGAAGATTAACCAGTCCATACTGTCCAGAGTAAAATGGAATTGCGGAGAGGAAAAACCGTACTCTACTGGACACTGCACGTTGTTTATTGATCCAATCCGGCTTACCGACCTCGTTTTGGGCTGAAGCGGTGAACACGGCAAATTACATTCGTAATCGATGTCCTACAAAAAGTTTGGACGGGGTTACACCGTATGAAGTTTGGACAGGAAAACCTCCAGATCTATCTCATCTTCGAGAGTTTGGATGTAAAGTGTTCTGCCTGAACCGTGACCCTGCCAAAAGTAAATTGGACGATAGGTGCTTAAAAGGCACGTTCATTGGTTATTCCGAACAAACCAAAGGTTTCAAGGTGTGGCTACCAAACGAAAAGAAAATAATTGTAACACGGGATGTGAAATTTCTTGAGAAACAAACTCCCTTAGTTAAAGAATTCGAAGATTTCGTGCCGAGCGACATAATTGAATCGAGAACTCCCGAAGTTTTCCCAGAAAACGAAGAAACTTGTACTATGGACATACGTTTGGACTATCCTAACGTGGAATACGAGGAACCTGAACCTGAAGACGAGCCACCTGAGCCTGAGGAAAGCGTTATCAGACGTGGACCCGGAAGACCGAAATTGGTGAGAAGTGGATCAAGGGGAAGACCACGAAAAGTGTACAACACGATTCCCGAAGAAGCGGAGACAGCAGAAATTGCAGAACAAGCGTTTTTGGCCGAGATACCCATGAATCATGTCATAAACGGACCGGATGCTGCAGAATGGTATGAAGCAATGGCTATCGAAGTAAAGTCTATCATCAAAAATGACACTTGGGAACTTGTGGACCGTCCTCCAGACCAAGATGTAATAGGCAGCAGAATCGTACTACGAAACAAGTATCGTGCTGATGGAACGCTCGAGCGAAGGAAGGCTCGACTGGTTGCACAAGGCTTTAGTCAACGGCCTGGTATTCACTTCAACGAAACATTTGCTCCAGTCGCACGTTTAAGTTCTGTAAGATTGGTTACGGCTTTAGCAGCTCGATGTGGAATGAAGATACACCAGCTCGATGTGACTTGCGCTTACTTGAACGGTGATCTCGAAGAAGTCATTTACATGGAACCACCAAAACAACTTCGAGTAATCCTAGAAACCATCGTGGAAAATCAATCCGATGATTCTGAAGTTGGAAGAAAAGCAGCCAAGATGCTCAAGGAACTCGAACAATGTGAGAAGGTATGTTTACTCAATAAATCTCCCTATGGCTTGAAACAAGCTGGTAGAAGTTGGCATGCCAAGCTGAATCAAGTACTACTGAGCTGCGGTGCAAATCCTACCAAAGCTGATCCTTGTGTATACCGCATGGGAAAAGGGGAAGATTTGACCTTGATTATGATATATGTCGACGACATATTGGTATCATCTAAACAAGATAAAACTATCAACGAACTGAAACGAAAATTGTCCAGCGAATTTGAACTGCGAGACCTTGGAAATATTGGTCACTGCTTGGGAATTGAATTTTCTCGATCAGGAAACAAGATAAGACTTCACCAGAGAGGTTATATATCTGAAATTCCAGCCCGATTTGGTATGTCAGAAGCCAAACCTGTATCTACTCCCATGGACATCAACGTCAAACTCACAAAACCGACGGAAGAAGCCACTGAAGAAGAGAAGAGGCTCCCGTACAGGGAACTGATAGGCGCTCTTACCTATCTGGCAATGGCTACCCGGCCTGACATATGCTTTGCAGTTAGTTTTCTCGGACAGTTCAATAATTGCTACAGGAATATACATTGGACTGCTGCTAAGCGAATACTTCGTTATCTGAAAGGTACAGAGGGATTGGGAATCCTTTACGAACCTGACAACCAGGGAATAAGAGGCTACGTGGATGCCGATTGGGGAAACTGCATTGATGACAGGCGCTCTTATACTGGATATTCGTTTATTCTATCGTCTGGAGCTATATCGTGGGATGCTAGGAAGCAAAGAACTGTCGCCCTTTCGTCTACTGAAGCGGAGTACATGGGATTGACGGAAGCTGCTAAGAAAGCCTTATATTTGAAGAATTTTATAACAGAACTTGGTTTTTCCCACCTAGCTGATGTGGAAATATACCACGATAATCTGAGTGCCCTCAAGTTAGCGAGCAACCCAACCTTTCATGGCAGAAGCAAGCATATCGACATCAGGCACCACTTCATACGAGAAGCTATTCGGAATGGTCCCCTGAGAGTTTTACATGTCAAGACGGAAGATATGGCAGCTGACGTGCTTACGAAGTGTTTACCTAGACCTAAACATTTGAAATGCTTGGAGATGATGAACATTTGGAATCACCATGGAAAAAATAAGTCATCCGCTGCGTATCGAGGGGAAGTGTCAGAATACGGTACGCCAATGGTTCGATCCGGCGCATCTGACGTCACCGTTTCGTGAAGCCGCTAGTAATGAACAGTCGCTGCTTGCGCGTCACTTCGGTCGTGTTTTGTTATATTTATTGTATTGATGTGTCAATCTGTTTTTGATTATTGTGTAACTGCAATAAAGTGTTCGCTTGTCCATCGGGGCGTTCTTTATTTCACTGCTAATATAGCGTTTAATTTTCTTAAGTGGATAAAACGGAACTAAAACACGAATGCAATACAACGTTTTATCCAACAACTCAATAAATATCTAAAAAAACATACGTTTTGTATTGACAGCCATGAAAAGTCATAGTGACAATGTTATACGTTTGGCAGTACTGAAGTGTATTGTCAGTCTATGTCAAATTCGAGAGGTTAAAGGGTTAAGTTTTGTTTGTTATTTGACACAGATTGACGCAAAACTTAAACTACAAATTTCGAATTTGGCATAGATTGATAGTGCTACCAACAATGCAGTAGTAAGTGACATGGTTTTATCCCACTAGTAGAATAAAGGTAATTTCATTGTTCCACTAGTTGATAAAGTGGTACTTTAGACGGTTCATAAGTGTGGATAAAACTTCAATTATAAGGTGATTGTGGATACAAGTAGTAAATTTTGCTTTATTCGTTGGTATTATTTTACTCTAACCTGATCGCAGTACATAGAAAATAACAGCTATACAGTGTGTCCCCGTACTTGTAAAAGGTAAAAAATTCTCGATTTAAATTTTCCATTTTTGGGGTTCGGCCCTGCTTGGTTAAAGGCGAATTTATAACATCATTTCAGTTTTGAAAAATCAAGTATGCCTTGGAAATTTTCAAAAAATCTATTTTTTTCCCAGCCGGTTAGAATAGTAGACATTGCTCACCTCATCTGAGGTAAGAAAGTTCATTTTTCTCACCTAGGTAAGAAAGTAAATCATGCAATTTTTATGAAGACACTGTACAGCATGTTAGCTGACTGCTGACGCTTGCTGATTCTGACAGCTGACATATTGATAGTTGACGGATAATTGACTTTATGACTTGTGTTACAGTCTGTTTATATGAGGAATTAGGAATGCATTCTGTGAGTGTTCACATCCTTTTGATGCAGGTAAGTAGGACACCTTAAGTGGCCCCGTGAGTGGCCCTTCATTCGAAGGAATTAAATTAACATCTCGCGCATGCGTACTCACGACAGGAGAGGCTAAAAATCACTGTGCGCGCCCGCGCTTTTTTTTAATCCAACCAAAACTGCTTTGACAGTTTGACCTCAGTGGACATAACCTCAAAAAGTATAAATAGTAAAGCGATTTTTAACAACATTTTTAAGTTTTCAGAGTTACTTATGAATAAAACTGTTTAGAAACATTTTGAGAACAGCATAAAATCGGAAAACATGCTGCATATTTTGCAGGATATTGTCACCTTTAACAACTTTTTTCTACTCCCATAATAGTAAGAAGCTAAGAACGCAACCGCTTGTTTGATCAGTAACTATGGCATTATGAACACATGCACGTAATGGAAAAAGGAACTAGCACGTTATATATATATATATATTACGTACGAGTTATGAAAAAGTTTTGAATTATCACGTAATCTGAGACCACGAGAAAAATTTATTTGACATTTGACGTTGTTGAATTCATAACGCGGTATTTTGTTGTATTAAACTTAATTATTTATTATTAAAATGAGTGAAAGTGACTGCGATGAAGAAATTGCAGGTACGCCCCCAGAAATCAGGCAACTAGCAGAACACACCACAGCCAGTCTGCTCCCGGAGAAGTCCAAAGCGCGGTACGAAGATGTTTATCGCAAATTCATGGAGTGGCGCTTAAGAAGCAGTATTCAGTCTTTTTCTGAAAATGTTGTATTGGCCTATTTGAGAAGGGGGAGGGGGGTCGAGGAAAACAGACCAACAACATCTACAACTGTCCTATCACACAATGGTTCGTCTAGTCTAGACTCTAGACCATTAATATTAAAAAAGTGCCATAATTTCACAATCAATTATAATTACTATACTGAAAAATAATGTGTTGTATTAAACGGTTAATAAAATATAGACCAAAACAGGCTACGTATTATTTATTTTAATGTTAACAGTACAGGGTGTCCCATTTTCGATGATATTACGGGGTATCTCACTTACGAGTAAAGATAGAGAGTTGCGGTTTTCGCAATACTGTGCTACTTTTTTGTGAAAACAAAGATGGTCTAAACAAAATTTTCATAGCCCGCTTCGTTTTTGAGATACAGGGCGAAATTGAAAATATTGCATTTTGGGACCCTCTCGTATCTCCTTTATCCTTTAACATATCGCAAAGTTAAAAACTGACTCTTATACAGTTTTTTACGTAGAATCCAGTGGCGTAGTCAGATTTTTGCTGTGAGCCGTAAATTTTTAGTTATAAATTAAACTTATGTTTTTTTAACGAAACACTGTATATATTTTTGTAAAGCTTATAAAATTTCCAATCAAATGAAAGAAAAATATACAGGGTGTCCCGTTTAAAAAAACATATGTTTGATTTATAGCTAAAAATTGACAGCTCACAGCAAAAATCTGACTACGCCACTGGATTCTACGTAAAAAACTGTATGAGAGCCAGTTTTTAGCTTTAATCTATGTTAAAGGATAACGGAGATACGAGGAGGGTCCCAAAATGCAATATTTTCAATTTAGCCCTGTATCTCAGAAACGAAGCGGTCTATGAAAATTTTGTTTATACCATCTTTATTTTCACAAAAAAGTAGCACAGTATTGCGAAAACCGCAACTCTCTATCTTTACTCGTAAGTGAGATACCCCGTAATATCATCGAAAATGGGACACCCTGTACAGAAAAACTAATCCTCTTTGTAGGTAATACTCAAATTAAACGCTTGTAAGTAATTTTCCTGCATTCGAGTGGCATATCTTTGTAAATCATTAGGTAGGTACCTACATTATAATATTTGTTAATACTTCAAATATTATTTCAAATTCCTTTGAGGGGTACCTAAAATAAATGCTAATTAATTAAAAGAAAAGAATGTCTTCAAATAATTCAAATTACCTTCATAGTCAGATGAGTCACATAAACGTGCAGGTTATGTTAGGTACTTCCGAAAACTTCGAAATGACGTTCTTTCAAATATCCGTAACGAACGACCACTGTCCATATTTTATTCTGGATCAACATACAATTAACAATAAAATCTTTGAATCTTATTTTATTGTCGACAAGAATGGTAGTTGTTATCTGTTATTTTGTCAAACGGTGGTCAAACGTCAAACGTCTCAAACTTCAAGTGTTAGTGAAATCAGGTGCACCACTACACGTTTTGTTTATTTAAAAATTGCACTCGTTTCAAGACTATTCTAATAAATTGTGAATTATAAGATGTATGCTCGTAGAAAAAGTATAGTACATTACTCGAGTTGTAAAGAGATTACGTACGCGTGTATTTACATTACTCGCTCCTTCGTCGCTCGTATGTAATTCATCCACTTGTACGTAATATGTTCTTTACAACTCTCGTTACGTAATATACTATAACAGTCTATTGAATTATTTTTATAGTGTCAAATTTTGCTCCACTGAGGCCGGATGGGAAAAAAATAGTATTCAAACTTCGTTGAGAAAGTGCTCTTGCATACCTTGCGCAATTACAAACCTCGCCTTCGGCTCGGTTTATAAACTTTGCGCTCGGTATGCAAGACTGCACTTTCTTACCTTGGTTTGAAATATACTATTTCTGTAAGGTAAAGTACCCTTTATGTGGCAAATACGACAAAAAGTTATAAAGAAAAGTTGTGGTGTGTTGTCCCGAAAAAACTGGTGCACTATTCTACGGATCCCACATCTAACTCCTTCATCGTAATTTATTTCGCGGCATAAACTAGTTTTACGCTTTTGAGCCCTTTGCTTTAGAGGTTGTACCCCAACGGGTGTATTCCACTCAGCTCGCACTTTATAAAGTACTCTTTCCGAAAAGCCGCTCATATCAGACACTTTTTTTATAACACTTGAAAATGATTCTTGGTTTTCGTGCTGTGAATGATAATTTATAAGATTCATCACAATCTGCTTTTCGGACACGCCGAGCGCTTTTCCCCGTTTCCATTTCACAATTTCAGCCATTCCACAAATAAATATCAAAATTAACAATAACAATCAGCGTAATTTCAATGCTGAAGAACAGATAAATACTGATTATTTCATACAAGGAGATTTCTTATATATACATATCATCCAACTATAATGACCTGATTAACCTAATTACCTACCTATTATTCCTCATATATTAAGTATATTGCAGTTATGATAAATACTAATTATTTATCTATAGGGATGTTTATTATTTACATTCCAAGCATAATTACCTCTCTATTATTACTGATATATTAAGTTATATTGCACTTATAATTCAATAACTATTTCAAATTACCATCAGAAAGTAATAACGATTACCTTAATTTGTATTATCATCTACCTATACCTGCCTTTCCCAGCTTACACGAAGATTTAAAATTTCTTTGAGTATACCTGAGTGCGGTCTACAAGCGGCAACGCAGCAGGTGAAGTTTGCCTTTAAATAACATTGTCGTATGTTCTCTGTACTGCATAGTCAGAGTAAAACGAGCTATAGGTAGACACATCTTTGCCGTAACAGATAGCCAGGCGGCTATAAAAGCCCTAGATAGCTACCGGATTAACTTAAGATTGGTCTGGGACTGCCTTTAAATCCCTTTAACCCTCGATAACTACAATAGGATAACCCTAATGTGGGTGCGTGAGCGGCGACGTGATACGTGCATAGCAAATTAGTCCCGCGAAAAACGTGTTTAAAGTGGAATTAAAATAATTAAGATAAGAGAAGTGCAAGTCAAACTTGGTGATTAGTGCTTTACACAGGAAAATTAAAAATTACGGGAACATTTCCAGTAAATGCGAGCAGGAAGGGCAAGGCCGGCGATAACCAAGAGGCCATTGAACAATCGCCAGTGCCAGTGCACGTATTAACGAACGCTATGCGAATCCAGGGTTTAATGTAAGAACGGCAACCTGAACAGGAACGATAAAGAAGGGCGAGCACGAGAACATAGTTTATCACATTCTGCTAAAAGAAAAAAAGACATACAAGACCCGAAGGACTTCGAAAGTTGCGAAATTGACCAGATTGCCTTAGAAAAGTGCAAAAATTGCAAGAACTCCACAAAAATGCAATCTAAAACAAGAAGCAAGGAAAGGAAACTAGGAAAAGTCGAAGAATTTATAAACATGGATAAAATCCTAAAGAAGATTGATGAACTAAAAGCAAGCTTAAAAGCAGAATTTCATAAATCTCACAATTATTTGAAGGCAGAAATAACCAAGATCGGCGAAGAATTCCAAGCGGCGAAAGCTGAATGGCAAAAGAAAGCAGAAGAATAGCAAAAGGAAAAAGGGAACCTAGAAAGCAGAATAGAAAAACTAGAAGATAAGCTTGAGAATAAAAGCAGAGATAAATGCAAACAAATCTAGTGAAAAGAGAGCAATCATTAGAGAACAACAACTAAAAGGGGTGGAACACTTACTAAGAGACAAACTTAAAATCACCACTACGATAAAGAAGGCTCACTTGGTCAAGATTAAGGAAGGCAAAGAAATAATAATTGTAAAAGATGTCCCAAAATTAATTGGAACTTAGCACCTTTTATGTTTGTTTTTAAAAACCAGTTTAGTTTTATTCGACAGGAGTTGGAGATTATTTTGTTGTTAAGAGATAGGGGGAAGTAGTTAGGCCTGACTACTTCGTTACAAACAATCTTGGCCTGTGTTTAACCCCATCAATGAATATACACAATCGTGGTTAAATGTATATTGAAATCTTAGTCCTATTACAGCGTATATATACAGAAAATGTATGCCATGTTTTTACGGCCTAATATTAAAATACAATCATACGCATTTTTACTAGCGCAATTCTGAATGCTTGGTTGACACACTAACATTGCAGAATTGCTGCGTCGTGTTTCTGACATACGATATTACTATACATGTAAAAATGCAACGTCTGTTTGTCAACAAGAACTGGCGCTTGATTGCAGGCGTTGCTATTGTAATTTGTTATCATGACACCGAAAGCTGACATACTTTTATCTGGCGCAAGTTCTGCCTTTAGTGAACCAATTGCGTGTTTCCTGGATTACAATTTATATTAAAATTATTCACTTAAAACCATGTTCAAAAATAGTTTGAACAATAATTATTGTCCAGCTCAATTCATGGGAAGAAAAGAAAACGATACTAAAAAAGAAGAAATTACTAAAAGGCACAAAAATATTTATTGAAAACGACCAAACGCATGAAGAAAGACAAGTGCAAACCCAATTACTTAAAATGGCTAGAGAAGAAAGAAGCAACGGAAAAGAAGTTAAACTAGGATACCACAGAATCTTTATAAATCGAGAAAGGTATGATTGGGACCCAGAAGAAAAAGGGCCTGGTTAAAAATCAGGCAAAAAACCAATAGAAACAAACCAAAAGCAGGAACACTTAACAAAGATGAAAATGGCAATGCATAGGAATATGACTGAGGAAACTAGTAAAGTTAAAGAGAGAAAAAAAAAACAACGTAATAATACTAGTAATAGTAAAATAACAGAAATCAAAATAGGCACCTGGAATGTACAAAGTATAAAAGGGAAAAAATGAACTATAGGAAGAGTTTGAGAAAACAAATATAAAAATACTAGTACTGACAGAAACAAAATGGAAAAACACGGGATATAAGATAATTAGTAAAAGGATACAGCCTGGGCACAAGCAGGTGTAGCCTGTTTAGTAAACACTGCTTATATTAATTACTAGCTGACCCGGCAAACTTTGTTTTGGATTATGACATGATGGGGAAAACCCTTCAACCCATTAAGAACAGAATCATAAAAGTATGACTGCAAATAGAAAGTCGTACAGTGTATAGAAAAACACACTTTTGATATTTTCCAATTTTCCAACTTTCTTTTTTGATTTTTCCGAATTTTCTTTTTTGCTAAACCATCTCCGGAGTAAGACGAACAAAACAAAAGAAAAATCATCCAAATCGGTCAAGTCGTTCTTGAGTTTTTGCATTACTAACACACGGCGATTGATTTTTATATATATAGATATACAAAAATAGAACTTTATCTCCGAGAGATTAATGACCGTTGATGTAAAATTAGCAAAAGAAATGAAAAGGAGACAGTAAAATACTTCCGTAAATGGTGTATCGAATAAAAATTCGGCAACAATAAAGCATACAACGCATTAAAAAATAATTCTACAGGATGTTTAAGAAGCGTGAACTGGATGGGGATTTCGTAAATAATAACTCGCAGCAATTCATCCCGATAATTATTATTCTTCAAACTTTCCATATTTATTTATTTAGCGCATGGTCACACGTTAGAAAAACAAGATAACAATTAAATAGATACAATAACAGATTATCTTTGGATTTCGCCACTATTACATACAAACTCTCCATAATTGGCTTGATTAATGCAGGCAGTCGAAAATCTCGTTTTTAAATTTATAATTTTTGACATAGAGAAGCCAGGTAGCGCAGTTGGGAAAGCACTAGGCTTGCATTAAGCAAGTCCTCGGTTCGAATCCCGCAGCTGCCAGAATTTTTCCGCAGCCTTGGTGATTGGAATCAGCTCGGTGAGACCATTCATTTGCGCACCAAATTAACTGTGCTCCACTCAGAACCAAAGACCTAACAGATAGACTACCAAGCTCCACACATCACCACGACACACACTGAACACACAATCGTTGCTACGCAAGCGTGAAAAGCGCGCTCCAACTTTGTAACTCGCAACTCGGGGCAAGTTCAGCACTACACCATCAAATGCTAGCACACAAAGCACCGCCCTCTACATCACTAACATAACAGGAGGTTGATGATAATACATACATACATACAATTTTTTACATTTTTGTGGCACTTTTATACAAGGATTTTAGTTGTTTTTTCAGATTTTGATTTGCATTTGATTTTCGAGATTTGGGCCGCTACAGCAAGTTATATAAATACATAATTCAGGCATTAACTTTGTGGTTTAAATACACGTCATAGATGGTCATGATGGCAATCGAAAGCACTTTTCATTCTTGTTTATTTGATATAAGGTTCAATGGGTTTACTTTTATTGGCAACGAAATAATGCCACCAAGCCAACTAGTAAGTCTTGTAGTAATAGCCTGAGTTCAATTGACCCCAAACCAAAAGAACATTGCGGGAAAACAATCGGTGAACGTATGTGTCGACCTCTGAAATAGTAGCAATTATGTCACTCACTATCACAGGTCTTTTACCTTGACCAATGTGCGCAGATAACCATATTTTAAACAGATTCAGATTCCTTGACAACCAATAGCACCAGTTTAAGAAGTGAAAGAACTAGGGATGTTGTACCCGGTCCTAAATCAAATCCGGGTGCCCGAAAACAGTACCCGAAATATATAATAAAAATGTTAGCGTTTATCTTTTTTTTTATTTTTATTTATGATCAATGAATATTTACAATCTATTAGACAAAATAATATTCAGTAAATGTTTTATGAATTAATGACATGTGAGAGAACACTCCAGTGAGAACACTATACCGTAGTTGAATTTAAACTGTTTTGAAGAGCGTATATCTGAACATCTGAGGTAGCTACAATTTCCTTTTTTTCAGTTTTAAATTGAGCTACATTGAAATAGTATCTACTCACCAATTCAAACTGTTATTCATAAATATTTCTAGACTTCCAATTGCTATCAAATTCAAGTACGTGACTTTTTATATGAAATTGGTAGCACATTTAATGGTACTATTGACGGGTTGAATATATCCGTGGAGCGGATTTATTGCCTTATTTGAAACAAGAAACAACATTATGTGTTACGGGATGAGGTGATTCTTGTTATTTCTGCATGGTTATGTTTTTTATAGAACTTATTCCTATCGTTTTTAAATGTTTATCGTCTTCTCCAAAAAAGGTAGACTTTCTGGAAATTACATAATTTACTAGTCGGGTACCCGGGTCCTGAAAATACATCCGGGTATCCCGGTATCCGCCAACATCCCTAAAAAGAACCATTTGTGATTTTTTTCACTAATACTTAAAAGTAGAACATGCAAGTTTTAACAAATTTATTCAATCATATATATGGTGTTTAGACTGAATGAATCTTAACATGCTTAATTAAATCATTCTTCCATGCTGATTTGTAGCCACAAAAAAAACAACTGTATGGTTTTTCCCTAGCATGAGTCTTCATATGTCTAGCTACATGATTCTTCAATGTTGTTCTGTAATCACAAACTGAACAAGTATATGGCCTTTCCCCTGTATGGGTTCTTCTATGTCGAACCAAATGACTATTCCTTGCTGTTTTGAAGTCACAAACAGAACAACTATACGGTTTTTCCCCTGTATGAGTTCTCATGTGTAAAACTAAACTATACTTAAATGCTGATTTGTAGTCACAAACAGAACAACCATGTGGCTTTTCTCCTGTATGGCTCCTTATATGTTTAACCAAATGATCCTTTCTTGCTGCTTTGTAATCGCAAACAGAACAACTATATGGTTTTTCCCCTGTATGAGTCCTCATATGTGTGACTAAATCATTCTTTACTGACGATTTGTAGCCACAAACCAAACAATTGTATGGTTTTTCCCTTGTATGAGTCTTCATATGTCTAGTTAAATTATTCTTCAATGCTGCCTTGAAGTCACAAACAGAGCAGCCATATGGCTTTTCCCCTGTATGAATCCTCATATGTTTGACTACATCTTTCTTCAATGCTGATCTGTAGCCACAGACAGAACAAGTATATGGTTTTTTCACTGTATGGCTCCTCATATGTACTACCAAATTACTCTTCGATGTTGCTTTGTGGTCACAAACAGAGCAACTATAAGGTTTTTCAGAAGAATTATGGTTTTCTGCAATAGGAGAGTTTAGACACCTTAAAATACTTTTCTTTACTGTTCTACCTGTAAAAATATGTTTTAATATTACTTTATATGCATCTTTGTAAGTACCTGCACTGACCTTCGTTGTCTGTCTCATATTCATCCTTTATATTGATTTCTTCTTGCTTAATTTCTATATCTGAATGAATACTGATATTTGTGTTTTCAAGGATTTCTTGTTTGATACATAATTTCACCATATTTTCAGTACTATCCATCTTGCGAGTTTTGTATGAAGCCATTACTGTAGAACTACAAATTTTACTTCAGCACTTGCTTGTATTGTTTTTACGGTAGTTTTTTTTAATATCCACTTGATAAAGTTACACCAAAGAACATATGCTCTTTGGTAACACTATTCTTTCAGTAATATTTGCAATTGCCAATTGTCTATAACCAAAGTAAACTGATAATGCTTAAAACTGAAATATTATAAATTTACACACAGGTTTAAATCATTTATACCAACAAATTACTATACACTACATTCTCGTTTACCCGAACTCGCATTTTTATCCTGAATCAGTAACGTTATTTGTTATGACTGTATCTATTGTATTAGTTTAGCAAGCTCGTTATGAAATTAATGAATGTCAACACGTTTTAAAATACTTTTGCGTAACGTGCAGGGTTGTTGTAGCAAAAATGAATTTGAAAAGAAAACACAACCTTTTGGGTAAAAGAGAAAATCATGAAACAATTAACAAGTGGGGTTTGCAGATAGCAACTGGCACTAAAACATGGGGTGGGAAATTCACTAATTCTACCTACTATTAAGAAACAGAAAAATAATTGAAAGGTACTCTAGTTAATTACTAATAGTCGGCATGACTTCCAGTATTACGGACAATCTATTAGTACTATAAAAACCAGGCACGATGCTGCCGTACACATTTCTAATATCTGCATACAATGGGAAGAAGAAAACAACGTTAAGCTTCCCCAAATAATCGTTTTAAAAAGCTTAAAGAAAATACTTTTTTATTAAGCGAAAACAAAGAGCAATATTAAACTTCATTTGTTGCACGTCTTTATATAATATATATTTCAGAATAACATATTCTTCTGTATTCAAAATAGTATACCTACAATGAAGTATTTTTTAAATTGATTATGGTTATTTCCAGTATTCGCAGTAATCCAGACGTTTTGATAATACGGATTACCTTGGTTTTAATTTTTCAGGATTAACGAGAATCTACTGTACTTCATTTACGGAGGGAAGTCAGTAAGATCTGCAATCCAAGTTGCAAATATAATCTGTAACTAGATCACTAATATGACTTACAGCAAATATGGATCACAGATGTGGCTTTTTTCTGCTTTTATGAATGTCATAATCAATGTGTCAGGTCTTCATCTACAATACTATATTTTTCATTTTTACTTAAGGCTTTTGTCACGTTTTTTTAGGGGGCGAATTCAACATCAAAATCAACACAGTTCTTTGGGCTAGACACTAGACATCTGACGATTTTACAATTCCAAGCTTCGTAAGTTGTCAAACTCGACCTCTATATAACCTCTACATTATACACATTCTGTGATCGAAATTTTAATAAAATCATATTAATAATCCTTTTATTGTTAATATTTGTAACTTGTGTTGCAGACTCCTGACTCCCTGCAGTAAATGAAATATAGTAACGTTTATTTAAGCACAATCATAACCTCAGATATGGCAGCAATCAGTTACAAATGCATTACATAATCTTGTTTTAAATACCTATTCTTACTTGCACTGTGGTATCTTCTTTGATGGTAATTAATAACTCCATAACGCCAACGGCATTTATTAACTAGGCGCTATCTGCAGCTGCATCCTAAACAGTAAAGAAGCTTGATTGATATTTGTAGATGAAGTTAGCTATGTTTACCTAGAGATGGTATGAAAGAACTGGACCTGTTCTTTCGGAACAGGTATGAGCGGACTGTTCCCCGCAACCGCAAGACTAGCTTGACTCCTCTGGTCTAGCGTCTAGCCATCTACACTTTGACCTGATGTGCTCTGTTCCAACTTTTATATCTGATCGCCTTCTATTTGTGAATTCTGAGCTTCTGACTCAACTATATCGGTTGTTTTTCGGATTGATTGCCAGCAATCTAAATTCTATAAACATCGAACTCTAAGGAACAGGAATAGGTAAAATTTAATTTTTAATGGAAAAAAATAGTACATTGTGTATCTAGAACGAAAAGCTTAACATTCCCAGACGATTGTGAATATTGGAGGTACAGGAGTACAGGATACAGGTTGAGGGCGAACCGGACGGAAATTGATATGCTCAGTCAGATCAGTCCCGCAGGTGGCAGACATAGACATAACCCCTTATGAGGGAAGGGATAATTATTTCATGTGTTTGCTTCAACGGATTCTGCCAGAGGAAAAGAATGTGGAGTATGGGACTTTTCGGAACAGGTCGGAACCGGAACAGGTATTTTGAACAGGTATACGTTTGCACCTGGAACAGATCATCCCTGTTCCGGAAAAATGTTGTTCAGTACCATCTCTAATGTTTACTATTAGCCACAAAACAATACCTAATCTGTTAGCAGGGACATGAATGCCAATCTGTGATTCTGCGATTGTTAGTTAAAACATAACTGGTCAATACTTTAAATTACTGCTTTTATAGTATAATAGTAGATATAATATCCTTTTCAGCCTTGAATTTTTTGATAGAAAAAAAATTGGAACGAAATATTGTTTATAACTGCTATAAGACGTCCCTGCAAAATTTAAACAAGTTTTCACCTTAGATGTAGAATGTAGAAACCAGGAGGAAGGGCAATAGCCACTATTAGGTCTGCGGCGTACACATTTGTAAAAATAGAGACCAAAGTTATAAGTTATAATACTCAGTAACATTTATTTCACATGAGAATTCCTGAAGCAATTTTTTAGTTTTTGACAAAGTAGAACCAACCTGTCATTTCGAGCACTGGAATCCGGAACGTCCTCCACAAGACTCCAATTTACATCGCTGTTGATATCCATCTCTATGTATTCAATGTATTGGCCAGTACTTATCCAATATTGTCATACCTGACGTCAGCCACTGGGACTCATATATGTAATACTTCTATATTGTTAGCGCCTGTAAGTGGACAGGTAACAACGTAAGTGAGACACACAAACATCTCTTTCTACGAACTTGGTGCATTCCTCACACGCGTCGTCCGTGAACACTTGAACGAAACTGTGCAGTTCAAATTCTCTACTATATGTCGGCGCCGCGCCGTAAAGTTTTCGCCCGTTCCCAAACCCTACTGGCAATATAGAAGTATTAGATATATACTGAGACTGTGTGTTTTGCTTTTGTCTCTTAGTTGGAATGGGTGAATCACTAGGACTTGCAGTCGCAGATTGAGGTCTTCCCCGTCTTTGAGTACTGACAGGGTAACCAGAAAAAGCCAAACTTTCTGCAATTGCCATAGTAAATTCATATGAAATTGTATGCTATGTCGAGTCATATCTCAAAGCCCATTTTCGTGAGCGAATAAACGTACAGTCGAGTGCTATGAGAAAATCATGCTTATCCACTACTCACATGCATAGGTTATAGGCGCGTATAATTGATGGGCTTTTCGCCATTACGTCTTCTCTCTTCTTTCGGTTCTATTCCGACATACATGTTGACTCCAGCGGACCGCTTAGGCGTGTAAAATTCTTGCGCCACATTGCGCAATCAAGACTCTCCATATAAGTTAGATAGAGAAAACTAGCGCCGCACTTATGCGTCCCCTCTCGTTCTCCATCGCATTTTCGAGGCATTGTTCTTCGGATACTGTCAGGAAGTGGTAGAAGAAAGTGGTTGGTGAATCTTCCCTTAAGTCCAGGGGATATTTACCCCTTTTGTTGGGCGGTATATAATATGCCAGCAAATCTTCTGCGTTGTGTCGATATATTTTGTGCAATTAACGCCTTCGGTGGATTTCTGCGAGAGAGGTTTTGAAGTGCCAATTATAAGGAGCAGCGGTAATTAGTCGTCGATTTACCCTCTTCAACTACTTGCTTTGGCGAGGATCCTCATGCTGGACTCACCATTTTTGAGATTCATACTTTATTGTCGTTCCCACCGCCAGCGACTTACGCTACATAAGATAGGTGTTTTTCCGTCTGAAAACTTTCTACAACAATGTGAGACGCTCCAGCTGCATCAATAAACCTCTTCGATGAACATTAAACAGGTTTTGTGAACTAAATAATACAGTGAATTTTAAATCATACAGTGATGTGCATTTACCGACATTGTGCTTTGCGACAGCTATATTTAGGATTGATACGCGTGCCCTATATTAATTGTAATCGTGGTTATTTTTAGCAGCTTTGTACAGTTTTGCGATCTTTTCACCATGGTCACTTTTGGCCAAATTCTTGAGATTTGTGGTCTGTTTACCACTGGTACTGTTAATGCAGCTTCAAGTTAAGACGTTCATGTCAAGTATATACATGCATATTTAATTTTAATAGATTCAATCCGATTCAACTATCAGTGTCTTTTATTTATGTTATTTGTATGTGTTTGTTTATTTACATGTGGTATTCGTTTCTTTGGTGTATGGTGAAAGGTGTCATAATGCACGTAAGGAGACCAACCAAGGTAGGTCCAAAAACACGCAAGCTGGGACGCGTCACACAAGTACTAAAGTGAAACAACTGCTTTTTGATTTTGTAATGGATTTCTATGAGGGCAGTTTATTTAGTCTATACCTCCAAAATCCGTAGCGCATACTCTCCCCCCCCCTTTTTATTTTGATTATAACCAGCAATTGTTGCGGCAGCATCTCCCCTAAGCTGCGTCGCCGTCGTGTCGAACTAAACCCTCTTCCCACTGAGTTTTAGCCGGTCAGCTCCTTGTTACAGGACTGTTGAAGAGTAATAGGGCGAGCTTTGTTTTTTTGACTATTGAAGTATCTTAACGACCCATTTAGACTGTAACAAATTCACCCTAACATTTTTCTGCAACTGTCTTAATAGATATTTGACCGAGTGAGGCTAGATGATTTAGATATCATTTGTCGTTTAATTTTTAATAAGAGGAAGAACACGAACATTTAGTAATTTTCTTGTTACATATCGGCAGCCGATATTTTGATATTAACGTCAAATTTATCAAAAGTGTAGGACCAACCACCAAAATGGTTGTCAAATGTTGTGGTTGAGATTGCAGCATTACGAGTAGAAGAGATTAATTTATTTAGCTTTCATAAAGATAAAATTCTCTTGCTTAAACGGGAATAAAATATGGATTGTCTTTACTGAAAAATATTTTATTATTTGTTTTGTATTTGTTTTTATTAATTATCGGAAAAAATAGTGATTTCTTTTTCTAATTGTGCCTATCCGTTCCGGACTTGACGACCAGCATGGCTACCTTAACTGTATTAGCTGTTGCACGGAAAACTTCTGTAGTGGTGAGGGAGACCATTTTATTTAGTTATGGAGCCCTGAGATTCTTCTTCTCGGGCTTCTCTTTCTATATACTTTACTCTGCAATATATATGTACTTGCATTTTAGACGATTTTTATTGATTGAATGTCAAATCAATATTTAAATAAATTTTAGTTTGACATTTTTTAAATTTGAAAGTGATTGGCAAAATGACGTAAGACATAAAATGGCGACCAACCAATGGAAATCGTGGCCATATATGATCAAACTGTTAACGTTAGTGTATACCGGTTGCTTAAAATTGTAGGGAACATAGAGCATAAGCATGCTAGACAGTAATGGATATACATATATTTTACCAAGAGAAAACAAGATGGTATAACAAACAAACAAACAAACGTGCACTATTGTACTTGCTGCCTAGCTACTAAAGGAATTATTGCGTTTTCCATTTCGGTTACTTATGGCAAATAGTATTTGAACCTTTTCCAACTCATGGAATAACCATGTTCCGTACAATTTTAGGAAATCTCATATAAAGCGGCTGTAGACTGAATGACAGTAAATCATACTGGCATGGCCAATATAAGGAATATACATAATAATAGCTATAATTTTGTAACGTTAGTCCCTGCGCCAAATTTACATAAGGCACAAATAGTGTGCTAGTAATTTGAATGGCGCTATTTCCTGTTCCACCTTTTGCCCACATCTCCATAGCGTTCGAATTTGCGATAAGGCAATCTTAGACGCTATGCGCAGACGTAACGTAAACCGTTACGCCACGCAGTTCCGTTTTCAACCCCTCTAAAAGTATTCCGATAACGAGTTGCTCGAAGAGTATAAAAGGAGACTCAGCAGTCATTTAAAATCACTTGAGTCTTGAGTCCTGAACTCCATGCTGATCACCAGGTATCCTCCGGAGCTTGGTTCCCGCTTTTCTAATATACTCTTTTGGTTTTCGATTTTGCTAGAAACTCCGGGTAAATTCCAAGACCAGCTGAGTCCCCCAAGCCATTATTATCACCACCTTTGCATACATTTAAATTTAAACCCAACTTACCTACGTACTAGAAGAGATCTCCAGGCCGGCATAAACCCAGATGCCTAGGCGTAGGTAAATTGGTCCGCCTGAGTGAGTCCGGACTCACCGAAAACCTCCGGGGCTCGCCGGCGATTCTATCGTCAAAGAGCCGAACTTTGTAAAAAAGTCGAGGTTATATTATTCCGAGTGGTCCAAACTTATTGGCAAAGGAAGTACCACGTCTAGCCAAGCTTTATGCACTCCCAGTAAACGTCACCGCCACCGTAAAATACGTTATTCAATTGAATTTGTTGCTTTATATACATTAGTGTTAACGGTTTGGTCATACAAGTTCACGATTCCCATTCGTTGGCCGCCATTTTATGTCTTACGTCATTTTCACAATTATATTTAAATTTAAAAAATGTCAAAGTCAAATTTCTTCAAATTTTGATTTCAAATTCAATCAATAAAAAATCGTTTAAAGTACGTAGTTAAAAAGCGATCATTAGGTTTAGAACAGCTGGTAATGTTATTTTTGTATTAATTACGCTAAATTTGATTTTAGAGAGTGAGAATGTTATTTCTTTTGACGAGGCTCTAAAACATTTCGCGCTCGTAATACAAACAATATTTTTTCTACAACCGTCAAAGAATATCAATACTGTTTCGCGCTGTAGTGCGCGAAAATTTTTGACGCACTAGTGCGCAAAATGCCTTTTTTCACGTGGTCAATGGTAACGTGAATAAATATCCTATTTTTACCACGATAAAAATGCCAAACTTCGCGCATTGATAGCGATGCGCAAATGTCCCTTTTTTTGACGGTTGTCGAAATTAAATAGTTATTTTAATTCTAGATTGCGAAATGCTACTATTGCATTCGATAATGCAAAAGAATTTCGGAATCGAGTATCAAACGGCGTTTTTTCGAAAACTGCATAGCTCCACATTAGCGGAAACTTAAAAAAATTATTGTCTACATTGTGACCTCTTCTTTAATCAAAAGTTGCTGAACGTAAAAGTCTTTTTTGTTTTAGATTGTAAAAGACTTTTACATCCAGTGAACACAAAACAGTCACTTTGACAACCGATTTAGGTCGTCATGTAAATGTACATTTTTTAATCAGTTTTCGAAAAAGATATGTTCTTCACGGTAAGCTGATGAAGCTTAAAAGAATTTGCTTATTTCAGGGATTTTGCTTTAGATATAGGGTATTGCTGTGCAGTAGAATGTAAAAGTATAACGGCGTGCTAATAAAAACTTTGCTTAGAAATAGGGGCAGGCGAGATTTGTGGGCCAAGAAAGTTATTACCCTAATGATGATGATTCAAGAATTTGTTGCAGCATTTTGCAGATGAATGTGGGAGAAGAAACTTAGGAATAATGCTATTCCGACTTTAATAACTTCCTCATCGTCTGCTTCGGAGCCTACAGTCATTGAAAATACCAATATCTTTATAAACAACTGTCCAAATTGTAAAATCCCATTAAAAGTGACAAAAATGACTAAGTATAAACCGTTCAATAGTTATTTGCCAAGTAGGTAGACCTGGAATTTTGTTTTTATGTTTAATAAAATCTCTTTCTGACACTTTGTCAGAATCAGCTGTTAAGTACAGGAGGCTCACGAAAGTGTCTAATTTGACATTTTGAGTTTAAACGTGCAATGTTGCCAGTGCTTTCATACTTTGTTTGCCACTAGACATAATATGTATGGACATCGGTGTCATGGATATCTATCTGCCAACAAATTGTAGTACTAAAGTAAATATGCCAAAAGTACAGTCTCTTTATATACACTAACGTTAACAGTCTGGCCATGTATGGTTACAATTCCCATTGGTGCCGCCATTTTATGTCTTGCGTCATTTTGACAATAAGATTTAAATTTCTAAAATGTCAAAGTCACATTTATTCAAATAAAATAAGTTGACATTCAATCAACAAAAATCGTTTAAAATGCAAGTACATAGTTAAAAACTGATCATAATTTTTAGAAACAACTAGAACTATAATTTATTAACTGTAAGCTGACAAGGTTTAAAGAAATTTATCAATTTCAAAAATTTTCTTCAGATATGAGGTATTGCTGTGCAGTCGGATGCAAAAGCAAATCTGAAAAATGTGTGTTAACGGAAACTTTCCTTAGGAATAGGGACAGACGGGACTTATGGACAAAAACATTAATAGAGAAAATTGGTACCAGAATGGAAATTCAAGAATTTATGAAAAGCAGTTTGCAGATTGTATGTGTGAAAAAGCAGAAGTTGGTGGCAAAAAAGACTTAAGGATAATGCTGTTCTAACATTATTTACCTTCTTCTCGTCTGCTTCGCAGCCTACAGCCATTGAAAATACCAATGTCTTTATAAACAACTGGTAAAATTTTTAAATAACATTGTCCGTCCGAAAAACTGATTTTATCGACGTTTAAATTTTAGGTATGGAGTCTTGTGCATTTGAATGCAAAAATAGGTCTGAACATGGTATTAAGATGAAAAGCTTCCCTAGAAATAAAAAAGCGGGGCTTGTGGTCAAACAGGTTAATCGAGCATATTATAATAACATAAAAGGTCAGAATAGAATCTAAATGCATATTGTTGATGTAAAACATATTGCAACTTTTAATCAATTAGAAAAGTTTATTATATTCAAAGTTCGTTTCAGAATAGCTGAAACGAAAACGAAAAAGCAAAATACACAACGAAGCAAATACAGTTGTACTTCTGTGGCAATGTACAATGTAGGCTATATAAATTAAGTGGGAAGTTATGAAAACTAATTTTAAGCGTATTAGACTGTATACTCACGATTTTATTAGTTTTGGTATCACTTTAAGTTCTGTAGATTTACTATTATTTATGTAAATAAAATTTATAATATCTTATTGATACGACATTGCTTGTTTTACTATTTAGTCATATTATAGCCCCTATAGAGGGGCTATAAGTCATATATTTACTTATATTAAGCATTTATTTAATTAAACTATTTTCCAACACTAACCCCGCCACTGATTTTGACCCGCCACTGGAGGCGGCCATATTCTGTCTTATGTCATAAGTGGCATTTCATATGGCCAGACTGTTGTATATAAAGGGACTGTAGCCAAAAGTCATTAAGGGTGACACAAAACTACAAATTACAAAGGCCTACAGGCATTATAATTCCGACAGGCCAGACCTCAGTGAAATTGAAATCTTTGCCCGGCTTAGTGACATTGGGACATAAGTATTTATGCATAAAACTTAACTGTTGCTTTAATTTTGGGCTTTGTACTGTTTTAGGTATCTGAAAGAACTATTAGAAATATTATGCGGCCGAACAATTTTGAAATTAAACCTTTTGGCCCACGACCTAAAAATGATACATACTATTTGCAACATACGCACTGAAGAAGTAGTTAACAATGCGAGACAAATTGTGCAGGAACAACCACACGTATCTGTTCGCCATTTAGGACAGCAATTAAATGTTTCATATTCAACATCTCACAGGATATTAAGAAGTAATTTGCATTATTTTCCTTACCGGTTGCAACTGCTGCCAAACGATCCTCCGGTTAGATTGGAATTCTGTAACTGGTTTATCAATAATTTAGGAAATAACGATAATGCGTTTGAGAAAACTTTCTTTACTGATGAGGCATACTTCTTTTTATCTGGCTATAGCCCAGTTACATTAGACTGAAAAACGCAGCATCTGCCAACAAAATCCAAGTGAGCTGAAATTTTGCATACACCTTCATTTTGACATTACAAATATTGTCTCAAAAGTCCCCATCGATATTGTCAAAGATAATATATATTATCTTTGATATTGTGCTTGCGTCTTGAGTTATTCAAGGTCAAAGGTGACAGAAATAAGTTTTTCGCAAATATTTCTCTTTCTATGGGTCGTATAACTTTTTTAGTTATTACAAGAAATTAAGGCTACGTAATTCTCTACAAAAAGATCAGACGGGTTTTTTACGTACAACTAACCATTCAGTAAATAATACACTGTTAAATTTTGTAGACGGGCTTTACTTCTTTTTACGATAAAAGAAGTATTGGATTCATCCCAAAAATTCGAAATTGAGTTTTCAACAGATCTTCACGTCCTAGAGTCTCCTGAACCCAAAAAACATGTTTTTGCTCATTAGTCTGTGTGTCTGTGTGTCTGTCTGTCTGTGAACAGAATATCTCAAAACCGAAAAGAGGTATGGCCTTGAAACTTCATATATAAGTTTTGTGTGTTATCTAAATGCGACAGTAAGATTTTGAAGAAAACCGGAAGTATGGTGTTTACTCTTGTGATTTTTCAGTTTCTTTCAATTTTTTCAAAAACGGCTCTAACAATTTTTTTCAAACTGTACATTTTTATTACATTTTGAATGTGTATTGATGTGAGATAGCTAATTTTCCAGTTGAATACCTCTAAAATGGGTTTCTTTTCTGTTTTTCGTGTTTTTTTATTAACTCCTATTTTAAATATATTTTAAGTGGCACAAAATCCAAAACCAAATGTGGCAACCACGTTTTGTAGATTAACAAAAAATTATCATTTTGTATAAAATGGGCATAACCTAACTTTTGTTAATGACTGACAGCATATTTACACGGTGCAATTCATCACACTAACAGGGCCTCCTATCGGGAAAATACCTATTGAACGGTTTATACGTCCAAAATGAAGTAGGAAGATTCTCGTGTACACTTGGAAGCAGAAATTAAAAATAGATTTAGAGCGACGTAATAGAAAATACGAAAATAGAAATCAACTAATTGGGTTTTCATCAAAGATCAAATTCAAGTTATATAACAAAAAATCTGCAAATTGCATGAAGTGGGGTACCACAACAGTAAAGAATGCTTTAGCATTTAAATTTGCATGTGGCACGAATGGATATAAAGAACCGCAACGATAACGGATTCCTACTACCATCAGCAAGAACATTGAGAAGATATATTATATAGCCACTGCTTTATTAGAATCATGATGAATTTGAAGGTCTAGGCATGCATCAGAGTACAAGGTACCTTAATCCTACTTAGAATTTTGCCAAGACTAAGACGTTCCAACCCTAGCCAGGGATCTTTTACATGCTACACATCGTAGTAACATGGGACCCACGGCTTTACATCACTTCCGAATGATGACATTCTGTAGAGGTTTTCATCTGCATTTCTTTATTTTTTAAAAACCTCACCAGGATCGGGGATCGAACTCTCGACCCTATGAGAGCACTAACTGTACGTAAATAGAATGTGTAATTTCTCATGAATACGACATGGTTTGTTTTATTATTTAGTCATATATTTACTGATATTAAGCATTTATTGAATTTAAATACGTATTAGAAATTACCAACGCCGCCACTGGTTTTAACCCGCTACTGAAGTCGGCCATATTATGTCTTAGTCTTATGCCATAAGTGACGTTTGATATGGCCAGACTGTTGATATAAAAGTGACTATAGAAATAATTAAGATCACCAAATCACGTTAGCTTCGCTAACACTGGTAGGGAAACTCCGTGTTCTTTATGTCAAACCAAACTCGGTTTTCAGTCACATACAGAATCAGTGTTTATTACGGTTAAAACGATTATCTGTCTAACCTCTAACCTAGTGAAAAAATTATGCCCTCTCATTAAAAAAGGTAAATTAATAATAAAAACCCTTATTTATGCACTTACTAGTAGCGCCTATGATAAATTTGACATTGACAAACTCATTTTTTAAACATATCAACTTGTGTTTCCCTACCTGTTTTAGCGCAGCCAACGTGATTTAGTGACCTTAGAAATAATTAGTGTATAGCAGTGGTCGCCAACCTGTCGATCGCGAGCTACCGGTAGCTCGCGGGGGCAATTCTGGTAGCTCTCACAACGATTTTAATTTAAAAAATACAAAATCAGAGAAGCTTCCTAAAATTCCACAAAAAAATCTAATTGTCATAATATTAAACATAAACAGCGGCAACGTTGCGGCGAGCGATCTGCCGCTGACGCCATCAAGCTAGAATCGGCTAGAATCGGCTAGAACCGACCAGCCGGACCAGTGCGTTAGTGTTCGAGAACGATCTGGATTGCTTTGAACGGGATAAATACGCACGGCGCGGCGACATTGCGCTTAGTTTAAAACTGAACGCGTAACCAACGTCCAGCGGTTGGGTTAGTAGTGAACAACAAAAAATAATATTATGGCAAGCAGTTGTAAGAAGGTAAAGACATACCACTTTCATTCGGAATGGGAAGAACAATACTTTTTTACAGAAGTTAAAGATAAAAATGTGTGTTTGTTATGTAATACTTCGGTCTCCGTTGCTTAAAAAAGGAAATATTGAGAGACATCATAAAACTGTACATTCTAATTTTGAAAAATCATTCCCACTACATTCTGCCGCCAGAAAGGAGAAACTGAAACAGTTAAAAAAGCAGTTAATTGGACAACAATCAATATTTTTAAGAACAATCGACAAAAATAAGGCTGCAACTGAAGCATCGTACCGTGTGTCCCAGATAATTGCACAAAAAAAGAAACCTTATGAAGACGGGGAAATGATAAAACAGGCGTTTTTAGAAGCTGCTGACTCGTTATTTGCCAACTTTAGAAACAAAGACGAGATAGTTTCAGCTATAAAATCTATGCAACTTTCTGCTAATACAGTGATGAGACGTGTAGAAGTAATGAGCAATGATATTTTTTTACAGTTAAGAACTGACTTAGATAACTGTGTTTATTTTTCACTTCAACTGGATGAATCAACAGATGTCGTTGACACTGTCCAGATGGCCGTGTTCGTCAGGATGGTTTTTAGTGATTTTACGATTAAAGAAGATCTTTTGAAGTTTATTCCACTGAAAGGACACACTACTGGACAGGAGTTGTTTTCTCATTTAAAAAATATTATTTCTTCCGAGAAAATTCCAATATCGAAAATGGTAGGCTTGACAACCGATGGCGCTCCAGCTATGGTGGGTTTTGATAAGGGTCTGGTGGCGTTATGTCGTAAAGATGAAACTTTTCCGCAATTTCTCTCTTACCACTGCATTATCCATCAGGAAGCATTATGTGGAAATTTCCTGAAACTAAACAACGTTATGAAACTGGTGGTAAAAATTGTGAACAAGATTAGAGCTCAAGCGTTACAAAGAAGATTATTCAAAACGTTGGCCGATGAAGTTGACTGTCAATACGGGGACCTACTCCTTCACTCTGAAGTCCGATGGTTAAGTAGAGGACGGGTGCTGAAACGTTTTAATGATGTCCTATCTGGCATAGTTCAATTTTTCAAAAAACGCGATGAACCGACTCCGGAACTAGAAAATTCAATCTGGCTTAGAGATTTTGGTTTTCTCGTGGACATTACCGAGAAATTAAACGAACTTAATTTGCAGCTTCAGGGGAGAGACAAAGAACTAGCAGAAATGATTTCTGATATAAAAGCATTTATCAAAAAGCTGGAGTTTTGGGAACAAAACCTAATTAACAGCGATGCCAAGCATTTTCCTATTCTTTCAGAAAAAATATCTCAAAATCCATTAGAACCCTATGACAGCAAATATCATGTAGAAATAGTTTCTACCCTGAAGAATAACTTCAAAAATCGTTTTAAGGATTTCAACGAAATGGCTTTAGTAGCGCAGTTTGTTGTTTCACCCTTTATGGAAATTGATATCCAACAGTTTGCAACTTGTGTTATGCAGAACTTTGGCGAAGACATCGCTGCAACAGAAATGGAAGTAATTGATTTTCAAAATGATTTAGCCTTAAAATCGTTAGTCTCAAGTACCAAATGTATCTGGCCTATTGTAAGTAAAGACAAATATTCAGTTCTATGCCGTGTTGCCTTGAAAGTGAAAGCATTATTCAGTTCAACCTATTTGTGTGAATCTTCTTTTTCCAATATGAAGTTTATTAAGAACAAATATCGCAATCGACTTACAGATGAACATTTGGATAATTGTATTCGAATGGCTGTATCAAATTATACTGCAAACATTAAAAAAATTATCGATGAGTCTGAGTGTCAGCCTTCTCATTGAACGTGCTTTTTTATTTTTCAATGTTTATGTTCATGATAGTGCGTTACTTTTTTGTTGTTATTATTAACTATTTTTAAATCTTACGTGACATGCCGTTGTGGCTGGATAAAAGTTTGTGTTTATTTTTCAAACAACTTCGTTTGGTAGGTAGGAATGTAGTTATTATTAGTACCTATGTATTATGTATTACCAGTTAAATAAATAGTAAAATAAATACATATAATGATAAATTAACTGTGGATTATTTCATTTACGTTGCGTTACGTGGCTTCCGTGTGGGTAGCTCGCTGTTTATTCCAAAATTAACAAGTAGCTCAACACATTGAAGAGGTTGGCGACCACTGGTGTATAGTATTCCAACCAAAAATTGGAAAGCTATTTAAAATCCAATACACCATGAAAAGTGTAAGTCATGTCTAAGTTGGTTTCATATAATCGGTAAATAATATTCTAATGTCAATCAGCTTTCAAGTAATGACAGTTCATCTGCAAATTGTACATGTAACTGTTTTGTTAAGGCATTGTAACATTGTGCATGATTTAAGTAGGTGCTAGTTAAGTTTTTAAAACCGTATAGTACCATGAAAAATGTTGAAAAACGTATCTGTCTTCCAAACTTTCCATTGCATCTGTCAAATTTAAAGCTTATTATCAAAGTGTCACTGAATGACAATCAAACAGTAATTTTATGAATTAAATTACGAAGTGACTTACTGTTCTCAATACTGGCCTGATTTTTAATAGCTTTCCAATTTCAGGTTGGAATACTATACCGTCTATACCTGTATAATACTTTAGTAAGAGTAGAGCAAACAGCGAAAATATTTGGATTATTTTTTCATGGCTACCATGATTTAATAAAGTATTGAAAAAACAAGATGTTTTATGTTGGCGGCACTGGAAGTCTATATCAAATTCGAGATTTTCAGGTTAGGTTTTGCGTCAGATTTGACACAGACTGACACAAAACCTAACCTACTAAATTCGATTTTGACATAGACCTTGTGTTTTCAATATATCATTAAATCTTGGTAGCCATGAAAAAATGATCCAAATGGTTTCGCTATGTGCTCTACTCTTACTAAAGTATTATACAGGTACACTGGATATAATAACTAACGCCATCTTATTGATGAACTAAATATAGTCCGTTTCAGATTTGTTGTCACCAGAACATCAGAGCTACAGATCACCTGCACCTACCGTCTTCAAATGTTTTTTGAGAGAATCCAGGGGCAGCAACTGGGCCAAGCCATCTTGCAGTGTGGGTTTCCGAAGGAATGTTATTTTATTATATTTGTGATTATAACATGTTATTAAATTACGAATTATTTTGTATATATCTAAACACATTATACAATTTATTCCAACACTGTGTTATTCCTGAATTTTATACATTTGAGTTCAACGAACTCATGGGCATTTGAGCTTTACCCGAGACAAACCAGTTTGAAACTAAATATAGCGAATTTTGGTCAAGTTTAAAATAAGCAATTAAGAATTAAAATTAAAAATTCCGATAAACCAGCCAGCAAAATTATAATTTACTGTCCCCTAAAACAGGTTATAAAAAAGAACAGTTTATTACATTTCTGTAATATTCTTGGCTACTCATTTTTGGCGGTAAGAGATTATAATGGGATTCATGTTTGAAAAAGGAAGGGGATGCAAAGTAAATAAAAAATTAATCCTGACGTAATCGACTGTTGCGTAATCAACAATGTGCATAAAAATGGTGTAAAAGCTGTACAGAGTTTTGAGCCCATAATTAAAACAGCGCAAAATTATTTTAAAAATGTAAATGATACAGGAGCCACTAAATACTGGCTATGTCAAGCAACTCAGAAGTAAAAAATGGCCACAACGACCTGTTTCACCATTAAGAAAACATGACGGGAAAAAAGTGATAAACAAAGGGCTCAGCTATTTCGGAGTATTAAATTAGTAGATTTTGCAATGAGGGAGAGAAATTGCACTGAAGCAAAATAGCATTCTCTTCGAGTTGCATATACTATTTTTTTTCACGTTGCAGAAAAATTTAAAACGAAAAACCTGTTTTTTAAAGGTCATTTATTGACATTTTAGTTACAATTATTTTAAAATTAGTAGCCTATGGTAAATTTTAAAGTTAGTGGCACTGTAAGTCATTATGACAAGAGCTCACAATTATATCAAATTCGAGGTTAGGAGGTTAGGTTTTGCGTCAGTTTGTGTCAAAACTGAAGCAAAACCTCTTGTTGCTCAGTCATAATAAAAACTCCCTAGGAAAGTTTCTCTCCTCTAGGGAGCAATTCATTATTTCTCTCACGATTTTGGTATCGTAGAAATCGTGTTTTGCTCCCAGACGTGAAAAATAGATATTTTCTGCCAATCGTACTAGAACTGTCACATTATTGACAACATTTTGTTGATCAAAGTCAAACATTCCATTACACCAGCAGTTGCTAGGTAATTTACAATAAAACTGTACAGGAATAATTCAAACATTCCATTACATCAGCCGTTGCTAGGTAATTTACAGTACAACTGTACAGGAATAATATTCCCGGCCTAGGCAGGAAACATTCGAGTACTATTTCCTAATTTTTTTAATTACCAGTATCGATTGGCGGAAAAATAGTATGTGTATCTTGGACAAAAAGCAACATTCCCAGACTCCTGTGTTGTTGGGCTCGGCATTTGCCTCGCTCAACAATATTCACAGTAGTCTGGGAATGTTACCCTCTTCATCCTAGATACACAATGTACTATTTTGCATTAAGGGAGATATGAATATGTTTTTTCCTGAGGCCTGTAAGTCAACCGAAAGTAAAGAACATGAATATCACCCGTGGTGCATACAATATTTTATTTACTAGCAGATTACATGGTTACAATGAGTTTGAGGGAGAAATAATTTGACAAGTCCCTTGGGAGTTATGAATAGCTTTTCATATTTTGTTTCTATGACGAAAATGTACAATATCATGTTGCTAGTAAATAAAACATAATTCATCCCTATATGTCAGAAATTTGAACATAAGAAGCTGAAACGTCACAAAGCTTAGATGTAGTACTTTAACAACTAGAACTGCCAATTCAACCATTTGCTACGCTTATATCTGAAATAAATGGACTAAAGGCAGCGATCTGCGATCTTTTAGCTGGTAAAATTTTTCAGAACTTGGCATAAAATACATGACTCGGCTCTATAATATGATCCTAAGAACTGGACCTTTTGCAAGCTAATAATAATCATCCCTAAATTTCGCGAGCCAACTGATAATTGTATAGACCCATCAGATTTATTACCATTAGCTCAGAAACCTTCTGAAACTCTTCCTTAAAAAATCAAATCTGCAGAGAAGATCATGCAAGCATCGAACTTTTAAACAGAAAGATTAGATGACAAAAGTAAATCATGACATTGTTTGACGCTTAGATGCTAGTAAACATTGTATGTTTAGTGGGTTCAATAAATGAAATTTAAAAAAAAAGTTACCCAATGAAAGATTATATCAATGGAGAATGATTTTGTAATAATATGATTTTAATGGGTTTTTTGTAAGTAGATGATTTTACTGCCCAACTTGTGTATTCTGATAGATCTATTTTTAAATGTTCTTTATTTTAATAAATACAGTAGCGATTAATTGATTTCATTTTGAATTATTGCAAAATAAATGTTTGTTTTAATAATTGCTCTTTTTATTTGTCGTTCACAAAGCACTTTCATGTTTGATAATCTCTGCAATTCCGTCGTGCATTTCTTTCACCGCTTCGAACTCCGTTAAGCCCATCCTTCTTTTATTGGAAATGTCATACACACCACCTTCTGCCTCTGTGTGCTCTCCACGGGTGCCTCGCACTTGTAAATTGTAGCGCCCGGCCACTTGCTCCAGCGTTGAGTAGTTAGCGGCAAGCTTCGGAACTTTAATGTGCACAGAAGCTCTGATAGTGGTCCCTACAAAAAATTCATGAGAGATTCAGCTTATATCAGACTAAAAATCCATACCTAAATTTGTGGGGCAAAACGTCAAGTACCCAAGCCGGTCGCTTCGTGAAAATTTTAGCTTCTTCTCGATCTCATTGACGCCGGTGACAAGTCTCTTGTAGACCTCCCCCAAGTCGCCGCCCTGCTGCATAGAGATAATCCTCAAGTGATCCTCCTCGTTGCACCACACCAAGAAGGTTTTGGCATCGTTGTGGAATATTCCGCGGCCTGTGGGCCAGAACCGGCACGCGTTGGCAGCCTGGAGAAATCTGTCTCCTTCTTTAAACAGGAAGTGGTCGTCTATCAGCTGCTGTTGCACCTGCTTGTCCATGCCCGTTAACGGGTAAAACGTGCCTTTGAGTTCGCCAGTTAGTCCGGTGAGGGCGGATGAAACCTTTTTTTCCATTTCCTTATACTGAGCCTCCGATAAGCATGGGTTAAATGGGTACCCATCCAGGGATCTACCGCATCTGACTCTGGTAGAAACCACGTATTCACCTTGTGGATCCACATTGCCAAGTTGGTTGACGTCCCCGAAATCTGAGGGAGGGTGTCTGTCGTTCTTCGTGAAGCCTATGTGGTAATCCTCGATTATGGCATCGAACAGTTCCGCAAACACATTGTATGCATCTGCATCCGGAGCATAGATGCCTACTCCAGAGTCGTGGTTTTCAAGACCTTGTTAGGGGAATAAAAGACGAGTTAATGTTCTGACACTGTTATATAAAACATAGGGGAAAATCCAATTAAATGTCAATTTAATTCTCAAAGCACATTTGACATAAGCTATAAAACAACTCAAGGCAATTAACTGATACACCCTCCTCTTTTTTTAAATTTTAAATATTATATATTCATTATAATTAAATATAGTCTAGTAAATATTTTGGTCGTTTTAGATTTCACATTGGTCTATTAACGAGTCTTCTGAATTCATCAACTGCTCAATGCTTTCTCGTAAGTTACTTTGAGAGATAGTTATTACATCCTGTAGTGTATCTATACGTTAGCGGTACTAGAGACACAACTAGGTTCTAGGGATTTTGTGAGCGAAAAAGTAACTAGGCCGGCACACCGGGTTCTGGTTGCGGTTAGTAGTAGTTAGTACGTTGTTTGTTAATGTTGAGATTAATATCTTGAATAAATAATTATCTTGAAGCCTTCTGTTCCTTGTAGTGAAACCTGAGTACACAACAATTCTGGCGACGAGGTTACGGGTTAAAGAACACCAGCAATTTGGGTTTTTGGCGTGGTTAAGTCCGAAGGAAGTTCACAATGGCACTAATTGGTTCGATCGAGGCATTCAATCCAAAAGTGGACGATTTCGCTATGTATATGGAGAGATTTGAACAGTTGCTTTTATGTAACAGGATTCAGGAGGACAAAAAGGTTAGTTTGTTCTTAACCTTAGTTGGCGGAGAGACATATGCCCTTATTAAAGACTTGGTGGCCCCAGATTTGCCAAGTGCTCGCAGCTTTACATCACTAAAAGCGACATTACAGAAACATCTTACACCGACACGTTTAGTGATCGCCGAAAGATACAAATTTTACAAAGCGCAACAGGAAGCAGACGAAACAGTAGCTGCCTTTATATGGAAATTGAAGGGGTTAGCAAAGCATTGTACGTTCGGCGCCTTCCTAGCAGAAGCACTAAGGGATAAATTTGTGTGCGGTCTTAAATCAGAAAGCATCCAAAGGAAATTACTCTCCGAAAACAACCTAACGTTTGAAACTGCATGTAATACTGCACTATCAATGGAATTGGCGGAGCAGCAGACTAAAGCATTGAATCCAAACGTGATCAACAAGGTAGATATTCCTTGAAGACAGGAGTTTGGGAAAGGGAAACACCGTCAAGGGAAATCCGGTAACAGGTCTCCACAGTTGCCTAAAGAACAGCAGCAGCAAGGGGCATCGCCCACAAGTGAGCAATACTCTAAGGCGTGTTATAGGTGTGGAAGAAAGCACAACCCTATGACGTGTTCAGCAAAAAATTGGAAATGCTACGGATGTCAGCGTAAGGGTCATTCCGTTCGAGTATGCTCAAACAGGGCGTCCAACACTGTCCACACCATGGATGAAGAAGAATTAGATGAGGGAGAGGAATATGTCATTGGGAAAATCAACCTAGTGGACGTAAGTGGACGTAAACAACGTTCCCTTGCGAATGTAGGTCGACACCGGAGCCTGCCGATCCGTGATACATATCACAGAGTATCAGAGGTATTTTAAGGATAGCAAATTAGAGCCTGTTAGTTTTAATTTAAAATTAGTGTCAGGGGAAAAGTTAAGATTGGTTGGGCAAATCCGAGTTGCAGTAAAACATGGGGATAACAAATTAACTTTAAGGTTAGTAGTGATAGACACTAAAGATAGGTTCATGCCTTTGTTGGGTAGGGATTGGTTAGATGAGTTGTGGCCAACATGGAAAGACAATATTTCCAACATTAGAAAGGAGGGATCGTTAGTACAGAAGCATAGCTATGATAAAGACAAGTATATAGATAGTATTAAAAATAAGTTTAGTAGACTATGGAACTTAGATAAGTCTTCTAGTATTAAGAAGTTCTCTGCCCAACTTAAAGTAAGAGAGGGAGCGATACCCATATTTCACAAAGCTCGGTGCCGTTTGCGGTGAGGGAAAACGTAGAAATTGAGCTAGCTAAGTTGCAAACAGCAGGAATTTTGTCAAGGGTGCAATATAGCGAATGGGCAGCCCCATCTTAGCGATCCCAAAACGAAATGGGAAACTTAGGCTTTGTGTAGACTATAAAGTCACAATAAATAAGTTTCTAGAGGTGGATCACTATCCGTTAGCATCTCCAAATGACATCTTTGCTTCACAAGCAGGGGGAAAGGTTTTTTGTGTCTTAGATCTATCAGGAGCCTACCAACAATTGCTTGTTGATGCAGCGTCGAAACCTTTCCTCACGATAAATACGCATTTAGGGCTATTTCAATTTAATCGGTTACCCTATGGAGTGTCGAGTGCCGCAGGCATATTTTAATCGACCATGGACCAAATATTATCAGGAATTTCAAATGTCAGTTGCTATCTAGATGATATTTTGATAAAAGGAAACAGTATGCACGATTGCGATCATACCTTAAGGAAAGTTCTTGATCGGTTGAATGAGTACCAGGTTCGGGTGAACTTAAGTAAGTGTGTATTTTTCGAGCACGAAATTGAGTTTCTTGGGCACATTATTAATGCAGAAAGGATAAAACCTACCCAAGAGAAAGTGAAGGCAATTTTAGATGCTCCGGCTCCCGATTCAGTAACGAAGCTGAAAGCCTATTTGGGGTTATTAAATTTCTATGGAAAGTTTTTACCTATGCTATCAGACAAGTTACAACCATTATATAGTCTCTTAAAGAAAGAACGTTCATTTGAGTGGTCGGAAGATTGTAATAAAGCTTTTAAATTAAGTAAACAACTTATAGTGAATAATAATTTATTGGTACATTATGATCCCAGCAAAGCAATATTTCTAACATGTGATAGTAGTGCATATGGGGTGGGGGCGGTACTTAGCCACCAAATGGGGGGAGAACCTATTTGGTTTGCCTCCACCACACTTACACAGGCCGAGCAAAATTATTCACAAGTAGAACGGGAAGCTTTAGCCATAATATTTGCGGTAAAAAATTCCACAAATTCCTTTATGGTAGGATGTTCACCATTGTATCGGATCATCAACCACTAAAATCCATTTTTGATCCGAAAAGGAAAGTTCCTGTTACTGCCGCAGCTAGAATACAGCGATGGGCCATTATTCTATCTGCATATCGATACAATATAGAGTACAGAAATGGTATTGAGATTGGGAATGCAGATGCATTGTCTCGCTTACCAATTTTGGGTGAAACTGGGGTATCTAATTTCGTTAATTTCTTCAGCTTTTCTGAAGAAGTACCTATTCTATTTGGGGAGATTGCACATCATACAAAAAAGGATATAATTTTAAGCAAGGTTCTAGAATATGTAAAAACGGGGTGGCCTGAACATGTAAGTGATGACCTTATTTTCTAAAAAGATCTGAATTATCCGTGGAACAAGATTGCATTTCATGGGGTACTCGCATTGTTATTCCTACCAAGTGGCGCCAGCACATTCTAAACATGTTTCACGAAACGCATGAGGGAGTGGTCCGGACCAAATAAATGTTAGCACGGTCGTACTGCTGGTGGCCTAAAATGAATGTAGACATTGAGGCTATGATACTACATTGTAAGGTGTGTCAGGTCACTCAAAATCATGTTAGGGAGGTGGGACTTAGCGATTGGCCTAAGTCCACCATAAATTGGCAACGTATACATATAGATTTTTTTCATAAACAAAACACCACCTTTCTAATTATTGTGGATAGTAAAACCAAGTGGCTCGATGTGCATATTATGCCTAACTCGTCAGCCGTACAAACGATTGAAAAGTTGTGTAAAACACTTGCGGTTTTGGGCATTCCTAATGAATTGGTCAGCGATAACGGACCCCCTTTTAATTCGGAGCAGTTTGTAAAATTCATACAAGCGAACGGTATAAATCCAGTGAAGAGTCCACCCTACCATGCTCAATCAAATGAACTAGCCGAACGTGGCGTTCAGACAATCAAAAGGGCTTTAGAAAAATATCTGGTTGACGATAGTAAAACAAAGCTTTCTTTAGAAATGAAACTACAAAGTTTTTTGTTCACTTACCGTAACACACCGTCCACTACTACCGGGTTTTCTCCCTCAGAAATGCTGTTTAAACAAAGACCAAAAACTCGATTTGACTTACTCAAACCAAACCATGAATATCGAACAAATATCAAGCAAGACAGTCAATTAAAAACAAGTCTTGTTTGCGGTAGGGAACGCAGTACTTTGTAAAAATTTGCAAGAAGGGAAAAATAAATGGCTTGTTGCCAAGGTAGTAAAAGTGCTAAGTAGCGTCACTTACTTGGTAAAAATTGGTGAAACCAGTCGTTTCGTTCATGCTGATTCTTTAAAACCCTTTAGATTTAAGAATATGATTAGTGATAAGGTACCAGACAGTACTACCAGTTCTACTGGTAGTACATTATTAGAAAATAGGGACCCTTTGATAGAATTGTCTAATGCTAGGAGTAATAATGAGAATGTACCGTTGCGGCCAACTCAAAGTGCACGGCAGATTTTTAGCTTGTAATACGATATTCTAATCATAGGCGTCGAGTTTTGACGTTTACGTTTGTCATCAACTGTCATAGAACTGAAAACTCGGAAAATTCCCAGACATTTGTCAGAAGCAGAGAAAATGCGAGCTATTACAAAACTGGAAGAGAACTGGTCGCTGAGTCGAGTCGCAACAGATTTGCATGTGAGAAGGAGCTGCACTTTTAAAATTAGAAATCGTTGGCAGCAGAGACTTCTGCAAGAAAAGTTTTTTTAACACCAGAGAACAAAGAATGAAGAGTACAATTTGCAACCGCCTATTTGAATGAGATCGACGACTTTTGGAACACGAATGTTTTCTCAAATGAAAAGGTATTTCAATCATTTACCAATTGACGATTAAGGGTGTGTAGACCACAAAATTCAAGATTTGAGGAGCAATATTATGTTTAACCCTTAAGAAGTACTGGACAATTCTCTGTAAACGTATGAAGACGGATCAATGCTTACGGATCTGGGGCATGCTATAGAATTAATGGTCGACTGAATGCTGAAAATTATCGCAACATTTTGCAAAATGTGATGCTGCCATCTGTAAGAGAGGTCTTTCCTAATCAATTTACTTTTCAACAAGCAAGATATTACGTAATTAATTAATTTTGTTTATGTTAACGTAATTGATAACATTATTTTCACAGGATAACTGTCCTGTGCATACAGCAGGGGTTGTTCATTGATGGTTTGATGAGAATAATATCAATTTATTACCATGGCCTGCAAGAAGTCCGGACTTGAATCCCATCGAAAATGTTTGGGGCTATTTAACTACAAAAAATTATACCAGGGATTTTGCACCAAACAAATACGATGAATTATGGGAAAGAATAAGAAATGCTTGGAAGAAACTGAGAGAAGGATACAATATGGAAACATTGGTCAACTCTATGCGAAACAAACTGCAAAGCGTAGTAGCAATTGAATACTGATACATATTTATTAAATACATATTATTATATAGTTTGTTTACTTGTCAAACTTTGCTAAAATACAAACATTAAAAAAGTAATACCTATTCTTATAACGACAAGCAACGCCACTGGAGGAACCCCCATTTAATAAGCCGAAAAATCGCAAAAATAACCATAGTAACAAAAAACCGTGCACTTTGAGGTGTCCGTAACTGTACCTAGAAGTAGGGAGGAAGTGACAGATGAGACAAGTGGCAGTTCAGCGGAAGTGACCGTGCCTGTCAGTGCGAATACTAGTGCTACGGTAAATAGTCCGATATTGCGTCGTTCCAAGAGAATCATTGTGAAACCACAAAAATTAGATTTGTAATGTAACTTAAAATTAAGAAAGGAAAGAATGTAGTGTATCTATAGGTTAGCGGTACTAGAGACACAACTAGGTTCTAGGGATTTTGTGAGCGAAAAAGTAACTAGGCCGGCACACCGGGTTCTGGTGGCAGTTAGTAGTAGTTAGTACGTTGTTTGTTAATGTTGAGATTAATATCTTGAATAAAGAATTATCTTGAAGCCTTCCGTTCCTTGTAGTGAAACCTGAGTACACAACACATCCAAAAAGCTGTAGATCCTGAAGAGTATGTTACGGTGTAATCGGGATATCTCAACACTGGACCGCAGTTACCACAGGTTAGTTTGCGTGGGGAAGCAACTGTAGTAAAGCTCCCGCTCGCCCACTGCTAGCTACCGATAAAACTGTGGTTCACAGTCTCGTGCAGTCCGGTCCTGTTTCAGGCTAGTCAAAATAGTGAAAAGCCAAGGCACCATTGTGTAAATTCAAGCCTTAGTTGGAGCTGCCATGTCCACGGTCAGGCTGAGGGTTTGGTACAATATTTAGCTAGAGCAGATCATTCCTCCTTTACAATTTTCTTTACAAGTAGCACTGATGAAATTCAGGCCCCTGAAAAGCGTGCTTTCTTATACTTTAGACAAATTAACTTTTACTAAATGAAACAGAAAAGTAACTCCACAAATGCTATTGTTCAGATCGTCGAATTTTAATGAAGATTATTCTTAATTTACCGATTACTGAATTGTCGTCATCAATCTCATCTTCATCCTCAATTTCTATGTCACTTTCAAAGTTTTGGCATTTTAATATTTTAGTACATCTTGAACTCCTAAGATTATGATATGAGCAAAACAACGGAAATGTTGTGTTTCAGTATCAAAAACAATATTGGTATCTCTTAATAATTTTCCTAGTTCCTCAATGAATTTTGAATTTGCAGCTGCATTATCCATGGTAATACCTTGAACTTTATTGGCAATTTCGTACTGCGACATGACATTAAAGAAAATCTTTGCAATCTCTTCTCCAGTGTGTTTCCCATGAGAAGGGACAAAGTCAATAGCCAAGGATTGAAGTTTCCATTCATCATCTACATAATGACAAGTAATTCCATAGTAACTTTTATTTGCAATAGATGTCCAACCATCGACTGTGAACAAAAGTTTGTTTTTTGTAGTTTTTAAAAGACAGATTACCTTGGTTTGCATGGCTTTAAATGTATTTTAAACCAAATTTCTCATTGCGCCCTTCTTAGGCAACACAACAGTAGGATTTAAAAATTTGAAAAAATCTTGCGTTGCATAAAACTCAAATAAATTGAATGGCAGGTATTTAGACGCCAACCAAGATACAGCTAGATCATCATAATTCTTTGTTTTGGTCATGGATTCTTCAATCTAAAGCGCACAAACGACTTGTATACTAATTTAACAATTTATGGTGCAAATGTAATTAATTGTTTGCCGTATTTTTATCTTTTTAATTTAATTAGAACTACGTACTTACGTTTTAAACATGTCCGGCATAGTCATCGTTTTTAGAGGATCAGCCTTTCCAAACTTTTTCTCATATTTATGTTTATGTCGAGAAAGTAAATGGTTTTTTATGCCAGTTGTATTTCCGTCCTTCATTTTAATGCTAGTAACTTTTCCTTTGCACATATTACATACGCCAAGCTTCACACCTTCAGTAATTTCAAATTTAAAAAAAAATTGAAAATTTATTAGTGTTGCTCTTAGCCACAAATCTACTAGAGCTAGGCGTGGCTTCGTCAATGTTCATAGAAGTTTGAGCTACCACTTGTGCGTCAATCGACTCTTCGTCACTACTAGTTGATATTTTTTTTTGCGTCCCTTCAATTATGTTTGCTCCATTTTTAACACGTAAAAGAAACTGGATGTAACCTTACTTCGTATACCGATGTAGATGACGTTCTACTAATCGCAAATCTTAAAATAGAACATATTGTGTGCGAATGAGGTGATTCATTAGTCGGTACTTCCCCCAATTCGCTTTTTAAATCAAGTCAGTGCAGCATTTTTAATGTATTTTTCGCTCCTGCGAATACTTGCTCTCGGTATGCAAATAGTACACATAACTGCCTTTTTCCGTATAACTTCAAATAAGTAATTTTTTTAAGAATAAAATGTTAAAAAAATCGAGACTTTCGACGAGACCAAGTCTCAAGTCTCGGTCTCGGTCTCGAAAATTTTAACAAGTCTCGTTCTCGGTTTCGTTTCGAATTTCTAGACGAGACCGAGACCAGTCTCGTGGAACCGAAGCACTAATTTTGATTGATCAAGTCCAAGCGAAACCCAGAAAGAACAGCTACGCGTGCTCCTTGTAAAGAAAATTGTAGAAAGGAGGTAATCTGCTCTAGATAAAGCATTTAGGACTTTGGCTAATGAACATTTAACAATCATATACAACCCTGTGTAAATATTGTACCAGACCCTCTGCCTGACCGTGGACAAGGCAGATTCAAACAACTAAGGGTTCTTTAGAAGGCAATTTAATTTCACGCCCGATGGCATCAAGTTGAAAATAATATTTTTTAACGGATTGTATATGGCGAAACAATTGTAGCTGTTGATTTATATTAATAAATGGTTTTGGGGATGACGAAGTACGTACTAAACCTGTTTATTAAGATTTAATGGTTGCAATAGCCGTATTGGAACGTCACAGTGAAATCGGCGCTCGATCTTTTGTGGCCATTGAATTTGTCAGGTTATTTTGTATTTTAATTAGCCACCTAGGCTTTAGGGCAGCGTGACCGTATGTTAAACCCTTTTAGTTACTTATTTGGTTTCATCGCCTAATTCCATATTAATGATTTTGCACATATTTGGCCTCAAGCGCAGTATTTCTCGTCATCTGGGACACCCCTTTGTTGGTACTTTGACAGCCGGGTGTTAACGCTCGCAAGATTTCCGAACCTTCTAGAATTTACGCTGTTGGTGTGACTGCGAGGCCTCGCACTCTCTTTGTCACCGGAACTTATTTGTTTTATTGGGCGCATCGCCATTGGCTGTCGAGAGTCACGTGGTAACGCCGTTTTGGCTCACGCCACTTTCGGGCGTCCTAACGCTTTTTGCGGGGCATCGAGCCGAGAGCCGTCGATCTAAGAGGTCGGATAGTGTGTGTGTTCGTGCGGCGCTCCCGCCCTTGGCGGGGGCGTCAGCCTTTTCCCGTCTCGTGCTGCTTCAGCAAGTGTTTGATAAACTGTTTCGCCTTAAGCGAGAGTCGGCAGTTCAACTCAGGCCATTGAACAAGGGAGGTGTGCGTCGTTTAGCGGCGATCTTATTACGCCAAGGCGTAGGTGTGATGGAATTCCATGCCCGGTTCTACGTCGTCACGTAAGGGAGTGTTCCCTTTAGCTCGTTGTGCGAGGATTCCGTTGAGGTAGGACATGATCGTGGGCTTTGCCGTCGTAGCGGCGTTTGTTGAAGCGCCAGCCTTTGTCGCCATTGTGGGCGCATCCAGACCATTCACACGTCGGCCGTATTAGCGGCGAATTAATTGCCACAGGCAACCTGTTTCCCGCCAGCTGGACCGCATGCCGATCTCTTGGGCCGTCACCAATAAAACTAAGGTATTTGTAACCATTGAATCATACTAACTTCTTGTGCTCGAGCTTTGCGCTTAACCATGTGAATAATTGCTGAACTCTTGGCATACGTGCTGTAAGGCGGCATCGCCAGTTTGGTCGCAGTAAAATTGCATGTGCGCGAACTTGATGTGAAATCATGTGCACCGTTAAAAATGTACCCTTCGCATCTTAAATTGTTGTCGCGAAGTGGCGTCGCTCGTTTTTAATCTAATCACTTCCCTCACTTGGGATTTGTTGTGTTTGCCCAAATTATCATGTGAGCCAGATCACCTCTTATTAGAGCGGTGCCATATTCGCCAAGTTTTGTGCGAGACCTTTCGTATGTTAACAACCGCGTCGTGTTCGGCTCGTTGAGTGTTACACGAAGTTATCGATCGCTTGGGCGGCGTAGCACCAGCTGTGTCATATTCTAAATTCGCCTGCGGGCGTTAGGCTATGTAAGCCCCCCTTTCGGCCAAATATATCTCAGTAACGCGGCCCCCTTTTTGCCTTGCGAATTGGGTTTCTAACTAATTCGCCGCATCTCTTTGCGGCGCCGGATTCTGCCGACAGCTACGCTGTTCGCGTCGCCTTTGCGGTTGCATAACTCTATTTTTATGAACAAACTTTCCCTTTGTGGGACTCATATGTCAAACTGCTCTTGATTTTGTACAGTTATGGGTGTTGTTTAGTAACAGTAGTGCGCCCATCAGCTGATGCTTATTTATAAAAATTAACGCAATGTTTGCGGCACGCTTTGCTGCCCCAATGTAAGAATGGAATAATAGACGCTTATCTAATTAAGAGACGCTTTATTCTTGGTCGATTTGTGCATGTTCTGTTTCAGCGTGCGCCCATCATTGAGAAGATAAATGTACGGTGGGGCCAGTGAGATCAGAGCGTGCAGGTAAGCTTGGTGGTGACATTGCCGTGGCTGAAAGAGCCCCACTTCATGATCTAAGTATTTTTGCCATCACGAAATCGTTGTGTGAGTTTATAATTCACGAGTACCCCTATCGACGGAGTTTCTTGAATACTTCGCCCCCGTCTAACCGCCCAGGCCCGGTTATTCGGGTTAAGACAGGCTTGGTGGCGCCCTCTTTATTTTACCGTTATTTACCGACCCTCTGACCGTTACCCTTAGATAATCTCGTTAAGAACCCGCCCAACTCCACTGAAAGTCTAGCCGGCCTATCTTGTTGCGGCTGGGTAGCGGCCTAGGAGAACTTTCGTCCCGATTTCGTCCATTACGGCACGCGCCGGCCGTTTCGTTTATGTATGAGCCGGTGCGGTGTCGTAAAGTCAGTTCAAGACCGTAACAAATTGTGGGAATTGAACTCACATATTCTGGTCTATAACCAGAAGCATTAGAGCAGTACTTTTTAGAGAAGCAACCGTCATGTGACCACGGCGTGCACGACGTTAAAATTCTACTGGCGTAACATAGCTTTGTATTTTGGGGCCACACATAAGATCGTATCACATTTAAAAACTATTCTGAATCTTCACCTTCAAAATCGTTTCTATCTACAGGTAACCGCAAATTGTTTAAAGCATGGTCTAAAAGAGGTCCTTTTTCCGTATAAGCATAAACAACTTTATGAACATGCGAAAACAATGCAGACCATGTTAGATTATTCTTTAGTCCATTTTCAACAAGTTTTGTGTCCGAATATTTTGGGATAAATACGTCTCTATAGGTTTTTAAACAAGTTTACGAAAGTAGGCCGCCGGCGCTTGTATCGCATTTGAAGAATCTTATTTTAGGACGACTACAGCCTGTGTCTTATTTACCTTTTGCGTGTCCTCGATTAATTGCTGTTGAGTTGAGTCAGGTTTGAATTGCCCTCCTGGCCTCGGTGTCGCTCAGACACCGTGCATACTTTGAAACAATAGCCATTTGAAAATTTCCCCGCAGTGCTATTTTCGTGGAGTCTTGTTCGCTGTGTTGTCGAACAAACACTGCCCTTGCCGTTACACTTTAAAAACTTTCCGTTTTACGAGAGGAGTAAAGCGCTTGTAAACATTAGAAAGAATTAGGTAGAGACGCTCCAATTACTGACTATCGTTGGATACTGAGACCGTTCAGAGGCGTTTGTGCTCTGCGCCCTCGGGTGCGAACGCAATGAATATTCGAGGCAGTTTGCAAAGTGCGTTTTGATACCTCGGGTGCTGTGTGGAAAGTTCGTGAGGTTGGTATACGAACTGGGTGCCAGCTCTTCCAAGTAATGTCCCGAATTTATAATAGGACACCAGTTCTATGTGTTAAAATATCACGCATTTAAAGTGTGCTTTCTGTAATGAGTTTGAAATAGTAACCCAATTCAATCTTAGTAATTACTAAAACCCGGAGTGTGAAACCAGCTTCGGTTCGACTGTTGAAGATGTCTTTTTGGCAACCAATGTGCGATACTCGTATGGTTTTCACTTGCAACTGGAAAATTCTCGTTCGAGGCTTCGTGACGCTGTCCGTTCTGGGTCGTGATCTGGACCTGGACGTGATCCAGCAAAATTGTGCCAGCTTTAACATCGTCTTGAATATCAGCCTTCCTCAGGTACTGTAGGACGGTGCACTACCGAGTTTGAGAGCCGTTTTGGTTTTGTGTGTGATCTGATGGAAGCGCCTGGTTCACGCTAATGAATAACAATATTTGTTCTATGTATGTGCTTGCATAGAAACAATGCGCTATCATACCGATTTATACTCATAAAGTCAACCATTTTGGGACCGAGCTCTGTTTTTTCTATTATCTTATTCTATTATTTTATTTCCAGACTGCCCTCGCATTTATATAGTACATGTTTGTGGTGTTACATGTTACGATTTAGATTGTGTATTTACATTGTCTATGTTTATTGTTTGTGTTGCACGCCAATTTTAATATCAAAATAATTCACATTCTAAGGAATATTGTAGCGGAGAACTAAACCGCTCTAGCTAAAGCATGTAAGTCTTTGGGTAATAAACATATAGCAAACAAGTATAACCCCACCTATCTATTGTATCAGACTTTCTACCTGACCGTTAACAAAGCAGACCGAACAAATAAGGGTTGAATTTTCGCGGTGGTGCTTGGCATTTCACCATTTTGAATATCCTGAAACAGTACCGGACTTCACGAGTATCGTGGACTCTGCTAGCTAGCCGCTGACAATCCAGGGCGTTATTACCGTTGCCTCCCATCACAAACTGATCTGTGGTAAATGCGGTTCAGGGTTGTCGTAGAATTCCGATAATAGCGTAACAACAACTTTTTGTATATAGAATTAAATGGTTGTAATGCTGTAAGTTTATACAAATTTCCAGAGTGTACTTACAAATTCAATTGTTTCTGGACTGTACTTCAAACCAAGTAAAAAAAGTTACTAATAAAAGTTATAGGTTATGAAATAGTAATTGTTAAAAGTTGTTACATTCATTGGAGGTTGGGCGTTTTTCCTTCCAGTGAAAAAAAGATAAGTTCTTGTTAGTTTTAATTGTTATTCGTTGATAACGAGGGCAGATTGTCTCTCGAAACGTTCGTTGTTAATATTTTCGTTATTTAATATTTTAATTTGCAGAGTGGCGAAATACCCATATAAGAATATGAATTATGAATGTTCCATATATAGTAATTTACTACAACTTCTTTCTCCCATTCTAATAGGGTAACTTTTTTATAATATTATTATTGATGTTCTCATTTGCTTAAAAATTGAAAAATAAATTGTAAGTAATTGAAAACGTCATTTTGATTATTTTTAGTGTTGCCAATTTACAAAACTGATACTAAGTGGTACCAGCTTAAGGGTAGTAAGACAGTTGCAGAAGTTTTGTGAATACATTATAGGCACCCCAATGATAGAAAGGTCTCGACAAGGTACGTCTGGACGCGTTTCAGTACGTGTGCCACTGTGCCGATCATGTGAGAGGTACTTCTCTAAAAAATACTAGTCTCTCTTTGAGCCAGTTCCACTGTTTCTCAAGTTCAAGTACAGTACTATAAATGTCATCAGAGGAAACTCAGAACGTTAAAACGTGGAGATAGTATGCGTTATGCACTCGCAACTGCCTCAATGCGGTACGTACCCAAATACATATAATAATAATGAATCAAGATTCTCGAGTGCGAGATCGAGATTCGAGGTTCGAGAATTTTCGAGTTCGAGATCGAGAAACACCTTTCCAAAATTTTCGAGATTGGTAAAATCTAGTCTCGTCTAGTGGTAACACTAGAACTTGATAAACACTTCTTTACATTTCTCCATGAGAGCTCTTTTCTGACAAATTTCTCATTTTGACAATTTAATAATAACGTGAATAATAGTCGATAGTCGGTAATTATTATTATATAAGATCAATATTTATGTTTAAAATAATCTATACCTATTTTTCTTTGTGGACTTTAACAGATGGTTTTTTATATTGACACTTTCTTCTATGTAAATTGAACAATACCCAGATAACAGCTAAGCATTCATTTGTAATTAATGTTAAAGGCATGACTGCATAAGGGTCCTTTAACAGTAAGTTTTCCTTTACACAAATGCTTTGTACTGAAGATATAGTAACATTTTTATAAGACAATGCGAATTGAAGGCGACTATGAAGTAGCATATCCATGAAGTCAAACAAACAGGATCACAAAATTGTTCCAGAATTATCTTATCAAGAAAGCGATCTTTTACTGGCAAAGACCGTACTCTTAACATTTAAATGACTATCTACTTCAGAAAATAGGAATAAAAAGTATTTCTAGAGATAGTAGCAGTATCTGAGAATCTTTTCCTAGAGTATATACAGCGTGTCGCAAAAGTATGGAACGAATTCAAAATTTTCCGAAATAATTGTTTTTATAAAAAATCGGTAAATGAGTTTACACCGAACTTTCCTCGCTCAAATGAAATCAATTTGTAAATTAAAATATATATATATATATCCCGCTGGGGTTTGAACCCGCCGCTTCTGAATAGCGATCGTAACTGCATCGATAAGTCGAACTGCGCCATCAAGCCTTATTGAAATGAGTGCGGCGCACGCCTATATTTAACTGAATGGTGTTATTGTTGAAACGTTTCGACTCTTTTTGTGACATTATCCTGTATCTGTTGAGTCCTATTTTCAGCAAGTGTAAAGCCTGACCTATGTGAAAATTATTACTTCCTTTTATTTCAAAATTAACGCAAAAATAAACAAAATTTTATTTTTTTTAAATGTTCATCCTGTATATATTTGTCTGAAATTTTCCCGGTTTCATTCCAGGTATACAGTGGGTCCAAGATAACGAGGGCCAGTATGGGGATCTCGGTAATTGTAAGAGATACAAATTTGGTTAAATGGGAAGAAACTTGCGCAATTAAAGGACTAACAATCTGGCACCTAGAAATCCTTGATATAATTTTTCGTTTTTGAATTATGTCAAGAAAACCGAAATTTTTGATTATCTATTGTATTTTTTTCTGGCGTTAGTATTAAAGTTAGAACGAAACTGATTAAACTTCTTTAAGCAACTTTTAGTGGACTTAATGATTACGTTAGCAATTTTTTTATCCGACGTTTCGTCTTCGAGTAACCATCATCAATTTCATTTTTTAAAATACGGTCCTGGTTTCTTGATGCCAAATTTGTGAAGCACTTTTTATTCTGAATTCAATTATGTTACACATATTATGGTTTAATTACGTTTCGAGCTTTTTTTGATCATTATCAGAAAAATTTTAAGATGCGGACCTGCATTTCTCATAACTTTGTAAAAATAAGTTCATACAGTAAGCTAGGCGTTTTAGATGACGTTAAAATACTGAAATGCACATCATAATTCTGATTCATTAATTTAATAACCATGATGTTGATAAAAAAAGCTCGAAACGTAATTAAACTATAATATATGGTACATTGTTGAATTTAGAATAAAAAGTGCTTTAAAAATTTGGCATAAAGAAACCAGGACCGTATTTCAAAAAATAAAGTTGATGATGGTTACTCGAAGACGAAACGGCGGATAAAAAAATTGATAACGTAATCACTAAGTCCACTAAAAGTTGCTATAAGGAAGTTTAATCAGTTTCGTTCTAACTTTAATATTAACGCCAGAAAAAAATAAAATAGAAAATTAAAAAATCTTGTTTTTGAGATAATTCAAAAATGAAAAATCATATCAAGGATTTCTAGGCGTCACTCTGTTTGTCCTTTAATTGCGCAACTTTCTTCCCATTTAACCAAATTTGTATCTCGTATAATTACCGAGATCCCCATACTGGCCCTCCTTATCTTGGACACACTGTATACTTGTGATGTGTGTAACAAGCAGTTCACTCGGAAAGATAGCCTACGCAGACATCAAGAAGGTTATTGTATACCACTATCCCAGTTATGTGAAGTATGTGGGGTTACATTTTCAAGTTTGGGGCATTTTCGAAAACATCAGGTTGAAAAACATGGTTTACGGAAAAGGAAGTTAGAAGATGGTGTTAAACTGACACCTAAGCCTAAACAAACTTGTGTTGATGGTAGCATTCAAATTCAAGGCGATACAACAAGATGTGAAGTATGTGATGTATCTGTCTTGAGAAAATACATAATGCAGCATTGTAGAAGCCTACAACATAAAAACAAGACGTGCGTGGGCGAAGGGGGTGGTGTTACAGTAATAAACCAATCCTTTAAGCACCGAATAGCAACATACCGTATTACTACAGCCGATACAAAAATTTATGTGGATGTGAAACAATATCTGAAGATTTTGAAGCAAAAATGTGTTGACTCCATTGTGGCAAGTTTGGGTAAGCATGGTGCTGTGAAGATTAATATTGAATTGTTTGGACTTTTCACATTACAATCGAAAGATCTAAAAGAAGTAAAATCATTTAACACCAAATTCAAAGTTTGCACTTCATCAACAAACCTAAACGAACTTTATAATTATTTCATCGATATCATCGACAATAAAGTTAGCGAGTTTCAAGAAAGAGAGAGTGGATGGGCTCTGGAAAGGTTGTTGTTTATCGAGTTGAATATTAACAAATATAGTCCTCTAAGGGCTTCAACATATATTCCACTACCGCAAACAATTAAAAATAGGAAGGCTGTAATTAACATTCAAAATGCTGATAATCGTTGTTTTATGTGGAGTGTATTGGCCGCTTTACATCCTGTTGATAAGGATGCTTGTCGTATAACTAAATATATAAAATATCAGAATGAATTAAATTTTGCAGGAATTGAGTTTCCTGTGAAGTTGCGCGATATATCAAAATTTGAATTGCAAAATGATATTTCCATTAATGTATATAGTTTAGATTCTATATATGAAAATGGAAAAATCAAATATGAAATTAGTGGGCCATTACACTTCACGAAAAGAAAACGAGATGTTCATGTAAATCTGTTATTAATTGATGATAATGAAGGTGGATTACACTACTGTCTCATTAAAAATTTATCAAGGCTTGTCAATCATCAGTTATCAACCGATGGGCATAAGAAAAGTTTCTGTGATGGTTGCCTGATGAATTTTACTACTTCAGAACGTTTGGCATTACATCAACAACACGATTGTAAAAATGTTCGAGTTATATTGCCAACTACTGAACCGCGATTGAATAAATTTGGAAACACGTTGCCACAAAATATTTTAAAATTTGAATCGTTTGAACAAAAATTAAAACTTCCATTCGTTGTATATGTAGATTTCGAGTCGATGCTCGTACCACTTCAATACTGTCAGCAAGACAGTAATAAACCATTTTCTCAAAAAACTCATATGCACACACCCTATAGTTTCGCATATTATATAAAATGCTCTTACGACGACTCCCTTTCAAAGTTTGAATCTTACCGAGGTTTTGATTGTGCTCAAGTTTTTTGTGAGCGAATAGCCGCTGACATAAAGGAAATTTATGTGAATCACCTGAAACATATAGTTCCAATAAATAATCTAACCGAAAATGAAAAACTAGTTCACAAAATAGCAGCAAGCTGTCATATATGTGAAAAGCCGTTTCTGGATAGTGATGAGAGGGTGAAAGATCATTGTCACTTAACTGGTAAATACCGTGGACCTGCTCATAATATATGCAATCTAAATTTTAAACTTTCGAATTTTATTCCAATATTCTTTCACAATTTGTCAAATTATGATGCTCATTTATTTATAAAAGCTTTGGGATTAGATGAAAGCAAAATTGATGTGATAGCTACAAACAAAGAAAAGTATATCTCTTTTACGAAACATATACCCGTAGAAACAATTGTTGATAAGAATGGCAAAGAAAAAAACGTTTTTATGAAATTGAGATTTTTAGATTCATTTAGATTTATGCCTATGAGCTTGGAAAAGTTAGCTAAAAATTTGGGGGTAGAACAATGTACAGAAATTAAGAAATATTTTGGAGAAGGGGAAAAGTTTAGCTTAATTAGACAGAAGGGTGTATTTCCCTATTCTTACGTTGACAGCATGGAACGGTTAGATGATCCGCAACTACCCACACGTGAACAATTTTATAACGGCTTAACTAACAGTGAAATATCAGAATCGGCTTATGAACGTGCAAAGATGGTGTGGGGGGTTTTCAAGTGTAAAACATTAGGTGATTATTCGGATATATACTTGAAATCTGATGTGTTGTTGCTAGCAGACATTTTTGAAAACTTTCGATATGTTTGCATGGAAACTTATAAACTAGATCCATGTCATTTTTATACTGCACCTGGTTTAAGCTGGAATGCGATGCTAAAATATACTGACATAGAACTAGAATTACTAACTGATATAGATATGGTGCATTTTTTTCAAAAAGGCATTCGTGGCGGACTCTGTCAGTGTAGCAAAAGAGCAGTTAAGGCTAATAACCCATTCATGTCGACCTTTAATCCTAACAAACAAACGTCTTATCTGTCATACGTCGACGCAACAAATCTTTATGGGGCTTCCTTATCTATGGATCTACCAACAGGCGGATTTCAATGGTTATCCGATTCTGAAATTCAAAATTTTAACATTAATGAAATTCTAAACACTTCTAATCTTGGATATGTTTTGGAAGTTGATTTAGATTATCCTGAATCATTACACGATCTTCATAACGAACTTCCATTTTGTCCTGAAAATATATCGCCACCAAACTCTAAATACACTAAGCTAATCGCGAATTTAAATCCGAAAGAGAAATACATTATACACTACCAAAATCTACAGCAATGTTTAAATGCTGGGTTAAAATTACGGAAAGTCCACCGCATCTTATCATTCTCACAATCTCCTTGGTTAAAAATGTATGTTGATTTAAATACCGTGAGGAGGAATCAGGCTGTCAACGAGTTCGAGAAAACGTTTTACAAATTAATGAATAACGCGGTATTTGGAAAAACAATGGAAAATGTTGATAAAAGAGTAGATATACGGCTTATTACACATTGGGAAAATATAGGTAAAAGGTTGGGGGCAGAATCGTTAATTTCCAAACCGAATTTTAAAAACTTAACCATTATAAGTGAAGACTTTGTAGCTATACAAATGGAGCGACTTAAAGTGGTCTACAACAAACCCATCTACATAGGTTTCTGTGTTCTGGACTTGTCTAAATTTATTATGTATAACTTCTATTATAATTTTATTAAAGAAAAGTATGAGGATAAGGCTCTTTTAGCCTACACCGACACTGATTCGTTAATTCTAGAACTATTTACAGAAAATTTTTATGATGATATGAAAAAGAACTTAGAGTATTTTGATACATCTAACTATTTACCAAATAATCGTTTTGATATGCCTATAACAAAATCTGTAATAGGCAGAATGAAAGATGAGTATGGGGGTAAGATTATTTGGAAGTTCTATGGAACGGGTGCTAAAGCCTACATAGTTGATGTGGAGGGTGAATTCACAAAAAAGGCTAAAGGAGTTCAAACCGCGATTATTAAAAATGAGCTTGATATGGATGATTATGAGGGTGTTGTGTTACATAACAAAACTATATATAAAACGATGAGGCAGTTTAGATCGTATAACCATCAGTTATACACGGAAATTAAAAACAAGGTTGCCCTTTCTCCAGAAGATGATAAAAGGTACATCATTCCTGGAACGCATATGACTCTAGCTTGGGGTCATTATAAAATTCCGGCAACGTGTTAAAAAATTCACCATTCATCAATCGGATAGCAACATCGTAGTTAACAGAAATTTGTTTAAACTTTGATATTTATAGTAGATAGATATAATAAAATGTTATATGTATTCTATGCTTTATTGAATTAGTCTGTAGTATAATCTACACTAAACTATTAAGAAATTTGAAGCTATTGTATATTTGTATACTAAGTCAATCAGTTGGTCGGCTAGTTGATGGGGTTGGTCGATCGGTCGTTCATCTTACTGTGTATAGCCTCATCTAGTTCAAATACTTTTTGAACATATGTTATATAGATGTTTAAGACTTTTGAAGTGTAAGATAGATAAATAAAATAAAATGTTGTATGTATGTATTCTGTGTTTTATTGAATTATCGAAGTTTATACTGGTGTTGGTGTAGTTGTAATAGTAGTTGTTGGTGTTGGTTGGTTGTAGAAGTAGTTGTTGGTACAGATTGGGTTTATTGGTGTTAGTTGTGGAAGTAGTTTGCTGGTTTGTTGGTTGTGGTAGTAGTTATCGTTGTTGGTTGTGGAGGTAGTTGTCGGTGTTGGTTGTGGTAGTAGTTATCGTTGTTGGTTGGTATAGATTGATATTAGTTGTGGTGTAGTTGTTGGTGTTGGTTGTGAGCGTTTTGATTAATATCTATTTATTCAAGTATGCAACATTCATCTACACAACTTCAACTTTGTAGGCTTGAGCGTCTCCACCGTTGCTAACTCCATCACCCTCGACTCAATCACTCTTACAGTTCGCATCGAGTTGAACCTCTCTGCTGTGTATAACATGAGGGGAGATCGTTCTACTAGAGGGTTACATGGAATATTGATGTTTCAGCTCCTCGAACAGTTTTAAGGATTTGCGTTGCTACATACAGGCGAGTGTTTTAACTAAAATTATGATTGTGTGGAATTATTTATCAGTTATCCTAGTGATAGTGTACTATTTAGCATGCAAACAATCTTAATCCTCAGATGCTGTTTAACCTGTATTATGTAAAATTAATATACCTACTCTGACTTTAACTAGCTTGAGGTTGAGACACCTTTACGAAGGTGTTGAGGTTACCTAGACGCATCGGTAAGCCGAGCCTGCAAAACTCGCAGTTGTGTTGTTATTGGCAACTTTAGTTCTCGACTTCGTTGGTTCATCGGTTGTATTAGTACGGGTTGATGTACATATATCTGAGTAACTCGTTAGACAACAACAGAGACTACTAAATTTAAATTTAATGCTTAAATCTAGTCGCCTATTTTAAATCTAGAGACTTCAATAGTTACATGCACTTTCTTATAGAACACTCTGTAAGTTGGTAACACTGCTTTGTAGGTGGAGCTGGGCATATACTTTTACACGTGTTAAATTTAAATTTGCCACCCAAATCTAGTAACTAATCTAGGGGCTTCATCTAGTTACATAAACTTTTTAAGAAACACCCTGTATGTTGGTAACACTGCTCTGTAGACAGAGATAGACACATACCTTTACACGTGCTAAATTTAGATTTACCGCCCAAATCTAGTAACTAATCTAGGGACTTCATCTAGTTACATAAACTTTTTAAGGAACACCCTGTATGTTGGTAACACTGCTCTGTAGACACAGATAGACATATACCTTTACACGTGTCGGAGAGAGACAGACCTGCAACAAGCCTTTGTAGTAGAGGTGTGGAGGTGCGGCGCTAGAACTGGTACAAACCCTCTACTGTGAGGGATAAAGGATAGCATAAGTAAAGCATATTTCAGAAGGGTTGAGTCAGAAGTTTAAGCAAAAGGAAGATTTAAGATGGCTAATGTAATATAATTTAATTGATAGGTTTGAGCATATTTGAAGCTGAACCGTATCTAAATGAGAAATGTAAAAAGATTGGTTATGTGCATAATAAGTACGAGCGTAAAGTATTAATAAACGTACAGGGCCAGTTAAAGGCAAGATAGCGGAAGGGTAGAAAGAAATCGCTGCAAGATAAGCTAAGAATCTGCAAAAAGCAGTGTGAAAAGATGGCAACCGAGTGAGAAACATTTGTGACGTGTTAAATAAATAGAACTCAAAGTGCCAGTGCATTTAAACACGAGTATTAAAAGATCAGAGCAGTGATTACCGACATTTATGGGAAGAAAAAGACAATTTGTTAAAACTTAAGAAAACTTTTTATGAAATTTTATTCTAATAATGTAAAAATGTTATCAAAACTTATTACCTTTTAACAAATCCAGATCGTGTTTGCTAGGCTACGACTAGCTTTTGTTTAAAGATAGCAAAATTAATTCTGTAATGCCAAGTTGTGGGCAAGTTAGCTCCTGAAATTTACACAAATTTTAAAATAGAAAGTTGTTTGAGAAGTCTAATTTGTGTATCCAGTTATTACCAAGTCGTTGTGCATATGCGGGAGAAGTTTTGAAAGTAAAACAGCTCATAAAATAATAAAATTGTGGAAAGCAAGTTTCGTTGTGGGTCCGGCTCGCACCTGGCAAGTTCGGAGGTCGTCACAAGCACTTTCCCAGCATCAAAAGCTAGAGATCCCATGTCGTACGTCTAGAGGAGAGGTGTAACTGCACGAGCGGAGATTTGGTTCCAAAGAAGCCACTTCAGGCAATTTAGAGTGTCGGCGTCCTGTCAGCCGCTGCGGAAGCCAGGTTGTTGCCACAAAAACGTAGGCCTTTTGACAGGATTTAAGTTGCTGCAGTTCTGGGATACCAGAGTTCCGTCAAAAATACACCTTCTACGAGGAGTCCAGCTTGTGTCCAAGTGTCCAGCATAGCACAGCGTCGACATAATGAGGTAGCGTCCCTTGGAGGCGTAAATTTGTGAGAAAGAACGCCAGTTTACCGGACGTAAAACAAAAGACGAGCGCGCTTCGATTTAAGTCACAGCTAGAAACAAAACCCAATTTGTTGTTGCTAAGCGGAAGATTTTATTTGATTTACCTGTGGTTTTCATGCAGTTTTTGGCTTTAAAACTCATTTAATACGCTATTAGCACCAACTGATCATTTTGCGTGTGTCGTAAATTTGTGAGGTTATATTGCAGTAAACTGAGTAGTGCAAATGCACTAGTATTTATGATTATTGAACCTACTCTGAATTAAGAATCCTAATAATGACTTATTGTCCAACAATTAAATGCTAATTGGGACCCCGGTAGGAGAGGGCGATCGCCGCTGCAGCCGAGGTTACAATGAAAATCATTGAGCGGTCGAGCCGGAGCGTCTAGATTTTCATTTAATTAAGGTTTAGGATTAAGTGACGCCCGCGCCCCCTGAAGTAATGCGTGAGTAGTTCTGGGGGGCAACGGTAGTCGTTAGGACAAAAAGGTAAATGGTAATTATAGGAAAAAATCACAAATACGTAACTCTTAATATGGGTGATATATCATATAGCAAAAAGTTAAATATTAATAAGACAGAATCAAACAGTATAAATAAAGATTATCATAGCAAATCTTAATAATAATTACACTACTGTAAAGCATGCACTAAAGAGGGTAAACTACCAGGTCATTTTTACGTAATATGTAGTTGTAATGAAAAAATGCTCATCTAGTAAAAAAAATTGGTCGCCCAGTGAAGGCGAAATGTCCATAGAAAAGTTACCTTTCCCAAAAAAGCAACACAACAGAAAACGGGAAAGTTTAAACGAAATTCTTATCTGCGGCGCTTTTCAGTTCAACTTCTTATAGTATTTTTGACTTCTTGACAGTGTTTGAACATGACAAAATACAAAATGGATATGTAAGTACAACCGAATAGTCAAACGGAAGAAGTATTGACAGCACTGTCGAATTTTGACAACAATCAATGCCGCCTTGATATATTGTGGATTATAGAGGAAAAAACCAAGGACACAGTTGTGATTTTACTTTTAATAGTAAATTTCTGCAAAAACAGTCAACGAACATTCTTCATACATTGTAAGTAGCTAACATATTTCAGCGTACATAAATCAAACAAGTAGAGACACTCACTGTCGATTCATTTGATGTCAAATTACCGATTTGACCTTGAACTGTTCCTGGGGGGATTTTCCGAAATTACCAACACATGGCGCCACTATTTACCACATCAAGGTTGGGATCGAGTCCCTGTATAATATTAAAATTATCTTATTATTAATATGCAGGAACTCTAGGTTGGGATGATGTCACTAAATCACGTTAGCTAACATGATTTACTGACCTTACGTTGTGACTCGTTGTTTTGCCATCTGGTGGACAAGCTTAGAAATGCCCCCGTGTAGCTGTCCATGGCACTCTAGACAAGTTTCAGCATGACTGTCTCTACTTATTTGATTTATGTACGCTGCATATACCATTAACAGAAAAGAATAATAGTACAGATTGTAATGCGACGTGAGATTAGCCCCTCACGTTGTGACTTGGAAACTAAAGAAAACGTTTCGTACACCTTAATATTTATATATTTATTAGCCCTGTTTGCCAGAGTGGCCGAGTGGTTAGGGAGTCAGGCTGCAGTGCCACGATACGGGGTTCAATCCCGATATCTGACAACTGGCGGTCGGCCCACCCAGTCGCTTTAAAAATTGGGTACAAAACCACAGTTGTGGAAGTAGGGAAATTAAGGCAGTCGTCGAAGGCGTGATGCTAACCACATCACCCTGTACGCCGTTAACGGTGTGCCAGATGACTGGGTTTCGAAAAGAGATATTTCGACGACCCTGGCTCGCCTTGTCTCAGGCCATGTTCCTACATAGAATGAAGTGCCCGAAATTTATTTTTATTAGCCCTGTTTGCCCGATTTACTAGCTCAGAGAACATGAAACTCTAAAATACCCCAGCTCCTGGTTGCAAACTGTCAATATCTACTAAAATAAGAAGGTGGACCGCCCCTGTAGTGTTCTCGAGCTGAAACTGACTTCAAATCACATCCACATGAAAAGCCAATAATATTGGCTTTTGAACACATATAAAAACTTAATTGAAATGAAAGGAAAGAGGATTAAATTCTAAAACAACTTATGTGCGACATAACTTCGGCTACTCGCATATAAGTTTAAACACATACACAAAACAACGTCAAATATAACGTTGAAATAATTGTCTTAAAAACGCAAACATCTAAAGACGTTCTTGGCAGAAGACAGCCCTCTCCCTATTCGCATGCATCAACCTGGCACAATTCACTTTTGTATTATACACTTATGAAACACATTCTTCCGCACTCGTGAACACTTATCGTATTAAGGTTACATAGAGTTTAGCGCCTGGGGAATACTGTGTGCCTTTGAATAAGGCACACATTTCGATTCTGGAAGGGGTGTCATATGGAAATTCCCACCCACTGCTGTGGGAACTACCATCATGTTTTATCTCCAGCTGTGGTGTCTCAGCAACGACACTTTTTCACAATGGAGTCTCGAAATTACTTTACTGCTTCGCAAGATGGTGTATTCATGGGACCACTATGTAAATAATGTATGCTAGACTCGCAAACGCTGGCTGGATGCACTCAAAGACTGTGCAGCAAACCTCACATACAACAAGGCTGCCTAAGGCGCTTTTATTCATTTCGCCGTAGGCAATTTTTTCACAATTTACTCAGGAGCCGCAAGTAAAGGCGGCCCCAACTAAGGCAAGCGTGCGACTGTCTTGTTCTTCGTGAAACTTGCTCGAGTCGAAAATCCTCTAGTCACGCGAGTAGGCTGGGATGTTGCGTTTATCACAACACACAGCAAATTAAACCGATGTATGTACAGGTCTGACTAATTTTATTAACAAGAAAAAACATATACCTACATGCAAGGGATAACAAAGTCCCGTTTTAAGATAAATAACACCAGATAAAAACTAAATATAATATAGTTAGAATTTTTCTTAGAATTTTAGATATAAACTCCCACAAATAAAGGAACAAGATAAAACAAAAAATAAAAATAAAACTATTAAATCATTTATTTATGATTAACAAAAAACAATAGTTAAGCTAAAACCCTCATTTTTCTATTTTTTAAGAGCCTCTTCTGTATACAGAGTGATGCATGAAAAATTGGCAGAGCTATAGGATTAGTATTTTCAACAGATTTTCAAATGTATATTTTCATATTCTTCATTTGCAAAACTGCGATGGCATTATTCTAAAGTAAAAAGTAAAAAAATATAGGCTAGATGTTAACAATCCAAGTCTCTGACTACTTGAAAACTATTACATTATCCCTAACAGCAAGCAAGCTCAGGACAACCCAAGGTACGATACTCGACGTACTGCTGTTGGCGTATATGTAGGTATACGAGAAGATACCCAAAAAGCTCGAATTCTACTATAGCGCGCGAATGAAAAGTAGTCCCGCAATGCTCCGCAAGGTGTGGTGAGTCAACACTATTCTGACTCAGTTTGCCCCGTGGGGTGGTTCTGGGTTGACTGGTTTGTTTTTTGTGGCTTTTCAAGTGTCTGCAAGCACGTTCAGCGATTTTTGTGATGTCCGATAATAAGAACAAAGGGTGTGTGACGTTTTGTTTTATTTTAGTGAAAACCGCCAGTAAAACTCTTTTAATGCTTCAATAAAGACTAAGGGAGAAGCTTCAGGTAAAACACAAGTATACAACAAAGGAGGTGAAATGTCACTAGAAACCTTGAAGGCCAAACTTTTAACAAGCTTAAATGGTCAGAATCGTGACAAAATTCGAAACACAATCAATAAAAATCTTCGTTGGATCATTGATGAGATTTCTGGTGCCAGTTTTACTTGAAATTGTTGCCAGCGAACTAAGGATTTGAAAACGCAACGAGTTACCGCAAAATGTGTGCCTCGATTGCTGGCAACAACACCAAATTCACCAAAAACCGGGAAAACCCTACAGGTCCGATCTAATGTTAAGACCATGTTGTACAAGGAATTTCTTCTTCTTGGAGAAACGGTAACTCTACATGTTTATTTAAATGTTCTGAGAAGATTGCGAGAGAGTGCGCGGAGATACGACCAGTAATGTGAAAAAGAGGTGATTGAATTCTTCACTAAAACAATGCCCGTGTCCACACTGCCTCGAGTGTCCAAATGTCACTCGATCTCGCACCATGCAATTTATTTTGTTCTCTCGTATAAAACTTGACATGAAAGGGGAAAGGTTTGCTAAGGTCGAGGTCGAGGACAAAAAAAGCTGAGGACCTTAAACAACGTCCACTTTGAAGGATACAAAAAATGTTTCCCGCAGTAAAAAAAAGTTGGGGGCAGATGTACTGAAATCAATTTTTTTGGACAAAAGTGAGCTTCATGCGGTGATTCAATATTTACAAAAGAAAGGTTTAATGAAGAAGCAAATATACGAACATGGCTGAAGTGCTTGGAGAAGATACTCCTTTCTACTAAATAGTTAAAAATTGAGCCCGGCGGTTTAGATATGGTAAAACGGTTTGGTAACTCTGCCGTAGCGCAAGAAAGTGCCTATTAATAGCATGAATAATATGATACGAGCAGATCGTTGATTATCCACAAGAAGTATAACTGAGATGACATACCTTGTTAATGGTACAATTGGAATAATATCAAACGACCGTTTTGGGCTCCATAAGGCGTCAGCCAGGTCAGCAAGATGAGTTCTCCGATTATTGCCTCTTGAACAAAGTCGTGTTCAAGCATTACTTACTAAGACACGAAGACCAGCTGCTTCTGATCTCTTACGTCACGAGCTTGTGACGTCGGCTATAGCAGGTATTGTAATGGACGAGTGTCAATTGGCTGAACATAGTAGCTCCACGTTTGATGGCCATTATCGAATGTAATTGAGCTGCGTTTTAATAGAAAAGTCATTTAGTGCGTTTGCGAATGCTTTGTGCTTTCCTATAAGTGATTTTAATTTCAGCTTTGGAAAAATAACCACGTACTAAATGCACATTACAATTGGTGCAATAATTTCGTTTTCGCTGCATGGCGCGGTTAGGAATAATTTAAAATCATTTTCAGCAAATAAATTTAAGAGTAGTTTATTGCAATTATACCATATTTGTGCGAGTGGTTGTATAGATATACGTAGTGAAATTATTATGCCGTATAAATGTTCCTTGCCTGGGTGCAGTAGCACAAGCAAGAATAAAGTGCTTAGTTTCCAGAAGAATTAAGTTTTGCTTAGAAAATGGATTACTGCTAGGCAAACTTTACTCCTTCCAAGAACTCTAAGGCAAGCAAATCTACATTTTCCTAAGAAAATTTAGTTCATTTTCTTGGGTGCCAACATCATAGCGAGGAAAGAATAGCTAAAATTATAACTAATTTTAGAACCAATATGTTGATTAAAAAGTCTTGTGGTAAAATTAATAATAATAGTCGATTGAGAAAAGGAAATAAGAGTCGAAAACTAAGTACGTTGACAAATAAGTAAAACACTTTTCGAGTTTTAAGTTGTGGTTTTTGAATGAAAATATAAAGAAAAAAATAAGAATTTAATTTTTTAGGGTATTTGTTCTGTATATGTCATGTCAAAAATATTCCCTTTTTCGTCAATGGCTAAAACCTGAGCAATGTGCAACATATTACTTTTATTTAAAGCATAAATGGGCAAAATTTAATTTTTTTAAGGTGGCTTTCTTGTATATATTTGGCCGAAATTTCTCGGTAACTTCTTTATATTGGGAGTTACAAATTAGGTTAAATGAAGAAAGTGTGAGGACTTTTTAAGGGCATTGCAAATCTCGAATTTAGTCATTTGTAGTACTTCCGGTTTCAGAGGAAATTGGGTTAACTTTGGATATTTAAATAGAATACCCCGTATTTCTTTATTTTTGGGTTCGAAATAATGTTAGCTTTAAGAAACTAACATATATGTGTACCTAAAATTGTTCCTTAGTGAGATATTTCACTTACTATTTTTTCTCGATTTAATTAATATCGCGATTGCCTTGTAATGTATATTTATTTAAACAATAACTGAAAATCTATTCATATCACATTACTGCAGCGATTATGAGAATACATTTTCTATTCGTGTTTGGTGTGGTATATTCAATAATACTATTTGTCCACGACGCTCCTTGAATTTATGCAAGCCTTCGATTTGTGTAGTTCCGTGGATTATTTCTTGCATTCGTTCAGGACGCACTATAAATTGTATAGTTATAGGACCAGGTTATTTTACTGAAGAGATTTACACTTGGTGAAGGGATGAAGCGTTGTAGGATAAGATTTGAATAGAGTAGCCATGTCTAACTACCCCTTAAGACATTTTTAGCATTTGTCTGTTCACGAATAAATACACTTTAGAGTTGAAAAGTATATTAAAAATTCAAATAAAGTACAGAGCTTTATATACAATGAAATTGTGTCGTGTTTTACTATAAGTACGATCTAATAACCTACCATTTGAGTAAGTGCAAAACACAACCCATGCATAAAACTCCTTGCTTGTAAACAATGTGCATTGAAACTTGACGTAATGATACCATATTAATGCTGAGAGTGGCAGACGTCTACCCTACTTGCTACACATTGTGAACTAGTTTTGCAGTCTAATTTGTTTCCGCATAATTTCACCGAATTGTCTATTTCATGCGCACACAGAAGTTTGAACACTATTATTGCATATTTTTTATAACGGTAACCCCTTATAACAAAACAATACTTAAGATTTTCTGAAAAATCAGATAGGGGCTTAGTTGGATAACGTTCCATTACATGCAAAATGTTATTTACAACAAAATGGTGTACTTGCGCATAGTGCAGCAGTGAACAGTGAGGCAACTTTTGAACAATATGTTTGGTACAGTTACGGCCAAAATAATAGGACAGTTCTGCATTAGCAGTTATTTTTACTTTATCAACAATATTAACTTGTGGCATTTTTAAGCAAAACTATGTCGTTGACAAATTGATGACGTTTCTAGAAATCTGACTACTATGTTTTTTTCAGTAAATATTTAAAGGCCAACAATAACAACTAAATAAAGCAAAATTTGCTCTAAGAGTTGTCCCACTTTTCTTGGCCGTAACTATACTAGTGGATAGAGACATTTTCCTATTTGACGGCCAAAATAAAACACTGTTGAATGTCAGAAAACCAACTTGTCGGTGTCAACAAGTGTCAATTTTCTGATAAACGTTGCAAGTGAGAATAATGATTGTAACATGCAACGTTTTTTTGGAAAGATTAACACTGACAAGTTGGTTTTGTGACATTCAACAGTGTTTTATTTTCTCCATCAAATATAAAAATGCCTCTAGCAACTCACGGCCCTATACAATAGCTATCTACGTTGAGTTACCGTGCTCTTTTGCTTTTTTCCTCCTGATGAAGCCCCTTACGAAAGTGGGCGAAACGCTGAGTTCTTCGATCACAATCATGACACGGTCCAATCCCGGAAGTCGTTTGTTACTTAATGACAATGGCCGTGAAAGCCTCAAAAAACAATAGCTATCTAGATTGCTGGAACTAACCCTGCTCGACTTTTTTGTGTACGAATATCTGAAGGATATTATTTACTTACCAGAAAAGTATAATGACGTCCAGATGCTCCAAAATAAAATTGAGCAAGTTTTAGGTGGCATGGATAAAAAAACTGAGTCGTCTTTCACGAAACATTCATTGTTGAGCAGATATGTGCATACGATATCAAGGAAATAATGTCGCATTTGCAACAGCAATCACTTTATTTGTTGCATATTGTTAATATGTTTATATATTGTTTGAGGCTTTCGCGGTTACTCGAATTATTCTCCTTAGCATAGAATTTCGGCTTAGACCGCGTAGTATTTGTATATGAACACCCAGCATTTTCTGGCTTAATGTGCCTTGCACCTTGTGAAGTCGAGCAAAAACCCGCGCGATGGCCATGCTCTTTGGTGGCTCGTGTTGTTTGAGTATCTTGAGAACGAGGATACTTAGGCAGATTTGGCCGTTTTGCTGTTTGTGCATCCATATTCACTAACGTTTCGCAAGACCTTGCAGCTTGCATCATCAGAGTGAAAGTCGCACTAAGAACCGAAGGTCGGTTTGGAGCTATTTATAGTCCTCTGTGCCAGGCGCGCGGAGTGGAGTAACGCTGGCGCTGGTTGGTGTACCAACATAGTTAATTATTACAAGGAAAAACTTTTGACACATGTAACATAACCTAACTTTTAATATTACTAGAAATCACTAGATCCGAAGTATATTCCCAGAAAAGCTGTAATTTCCAGGTACACTCAGCAAATATTTTAAAAAGTTGACATTGAAGGTTCACGATTTTTGTGAATAGATAAGATGGGCTTTGTAACGTCCCGCCTTTATTTAGAAATATTTTAATTGGCCTTATTGCCTCAGGTATGCTCTAAGCCGGAGAATACGTTCAAATTGCTCTGATATAGCGTAGATCAATAAATAACACAAGATAAATAATAAAAATAAAATATACTGTCTTTAACTATGTACATTGAAAGCGAACTTAATAGAACACACTGTATATTACGGACAGGGGGGTAGTTGCATCAACAGGGGTTGCTCCTGGACGCCGGTGGGGCTGCTACGCGGCGGCGGAGGGATCTGGTAGAATGCCCCGGCCTAGCGCATGTTATGCCTCTGGGCGATGTCTCGGAGTGGGTCAGCCGCGCACCAGCTGCCTCGCGCATCGACTTCGGAGCAAAGGTCGTCGGTCGCAGGCACCAGGTGACATTTGTTTACAATGGCTAGCTGCTGCGAACACTTCAGATTAGAAATGGTGTTTCAAGAACATACCTGCCGGCGTGGGAGGCTGCAGGAGTTCGCGTTCGGTGAGCCAAACTGGACCGGGGGCTGCTATACGATTTGCCGGCTTTCGTGGCTCGAAACGATGCAGCGGTCGGACTTTCGGGAAATTCGCTATTCAAGCGAATTTGCGGCTTCGACTGGATTGCGGCAGTGTGGAGATCTCTCTCGGATGGCTTCAGGAATGCTCATAGTATGCTGGCGGTGACACTTACAGGCAGGTCCCTTATCGCATAATCTCTGTATGCGTCCAGCCTGACGGCGGCGGGCTGCTGATGACTTCCTGGTGCCTCATAATTCGGATGAGTTAATACAGTTGAAACACGGCTTTCGAGAACGCAAATGAAATGCGCCTTCGGAATTCGGATGATCACTGACGGGACGGCGGCGGTAATCTCGTTCAGCGGATTACAGGAATGTTAGTTACTAATTCCACGGTTTCGGCCTTTAACTAACATCGGTTCGGTTACAAGGGATACGGGGAAAGCTAATTAGGAGCCACGGTTTCGGCCTTTAAATTAATGACGGTGAACGGGTTCGATAAGGACCTCCAGGTTATCGGTATGTTGTCACGGACTGACAGTAACCATACCAGTACCGTAAGAACCTTTTAGCCGATTTCCCCTTTGCTTAGACAGTAACCTGCACAGGGCAAAAGGGTAATCGTCTCAGGTGGATTGGGAGAAGGCTTAGGGGAGAACCCCAGGATGGGATATGTCTCAGGAGCTGCCATGTGTTCCTTTTTATACGTTCAGTGGCTCCCGGTCGGCGGTCGTGCTCCCCACTCTGGCGGCGGGGGAAACACTCCTGCGCGCAAACGTAGCTTCCTGCGCATCGGCTACCGGCCCGCGCTATCGCTTCTTAGCGCGGTCTTGAGATGCAAACGTTTGATAAGGCGGCGAATTAAATTCCCAATACGTTTCAAGTATCTTTAGAATTTAGATTCCCAAGCGAAACGTTACAGCTTTACTTTTTTAAAGATAAAGTTATTTTCTATACAAAAAATAAAAAATACAGGGTGTTTCATTTAAAAATAGAAAATTGACACCATTTTCTGTTAAATCGGAAGTGTCATAAATAGCAAAATTTGGGGTTTGTAATACTCCTGGCATTTTTCCTATTTAACCCAATTTGTAACTCCAAAAATAACCAAGTTACCAATAGTGGACAAGTTAAAATTGGCACCCTGTATAATCCGCATGCAAAATATCGTCTTCCTCCAACAACTAATTTTTGAGGTACACCGCCGACAGACGGCAGACGGACAGAGGGAATGATGCAAACCTGTTTTTCGTCATTTAGGGATTTTGAAACGTGAAGATTTGAAAAAAAATCGGAAGGTGATTTCTTTGCAATCACGTCTAAAAGACGAAGGAAGTAAAAAGCGAATAAGGTACGAATAAATTAAGGGCTCAGTACATGACTAGTAACCGCCATGCCCTTATTTTTAACGTTGTGAATAATGTGCATCTATGCGATATAACCGACAGCACAGGTATGTAGAAACCTGCATGTGCGTCACGTCAGAGCGCTGAGGTCTAGTGCCTTAGCAGGTAATGGTTCAAGTACTTTTTTCTACAGCCAATTTAACTGTATCTAAGCGAAATCTCAAAATCGTTCTTGATCGTCTTGTAACAATTGATGGAACGTGGGTGCACACTTCAATCCTGAGTCAAAATGGTAAAGCATGGAATGGCATCGTGTGATCTTTGCCTCCTAGCAAATTTCGACTACAATTTTTCAGGTTGTCAAAAAATGTAGATGCTCGTTTATTTGGAACGTGGTCTTACAATTAGTAGAAAATATTCGACATAAAACTATAAACATCGGGATTGCATAAAAACAGGGAGAATGATCGGACGGAATTCTGTGTGATTGGAAGAATACTCCCGTAGGCATAGTTATGGCCAAAACAGTTGGATAGTTGTACGTTAGCAGTTATTCTTGCTTTATTAACAATATTAACTTGTGGAATTTTTAAGCAAAACTGTATCGTAGACAAATTGATTACATTTCTGGAATTACGACTACTATGTTCTTTTCAGTAGATTTTTAAAAGCCAACAATAACAACTAAATTAATGCAAAATTTTTTGCAAGAGTTTATCCACTTTTTTTGGCCGTAACTGTACATAGGGTTGCCAACATTGTCATTTTGACCCGAAGACTTCGGGTTTGGCGATCATTCTTCGGGCTTCGGGTTTTCAATAAAATTCGGGTTAACTACAAGTTCGTACATGTATGGACTGCAAAAAATTTTGTTCATATTTAAAAACTCCAGGGCAGAAGTCATGGTAGAAAGTGGCTAAAGAGAAAAAAAAATTAGAAAATATCTTAAATTTGTTGCAGAAAAATGTAGTTTCGTAAAAGTGCATTTGCTTTTTAATTCCTATTATTGACAAAGGTCGAGAATTATGCTATGTGTAACGGGCCAATTAGATCCCTTACCGATAACGTTTATTTTCATGCTTAAATGTATCCCAATTTGACTGAATTTTATGTTTACATACGTTCATAGATGTTTTGTTTTTCTTTTACATGTTATACCACCTGTATATACTGTTTTATATTATGTATGCTGTGCCATTAGCCAAAAAAAAAAAAATGTAGAAGCCACGTTGTATTTTCTATGTTCTATCATTAGATTAAATATTGTATTTTATGTAAGCAAGTGCTTACAAAACCGGTCCTGCGCTGGACATGTGTTATGAATTTGTTTTTCGCGAGTGCAGCAAGAAACACACGCTGTACGCAGGATGCGGGGATTTTCAACTCATGCAAATTTAAGAAAGGAGGCAGCAGCCGCACGCAGCCTCTTCTGAGAGCTGCATGGATTTGTTCGATTGGAAAGTATAGTACGTGAATTCGCCGAGAGAGATATAAGTGAATTTAAAGCGGATAAAAGAGCCTGACAGCCAACATTTTCTGCAAACAGTATTAAAGTGTAGCGAGCCAGCGTTTGCAAATTCCGTAAACGCATTTTCCAACTGTATATGTAAGTAAACCCATTGTGTATTCTTACGGGCTTGCACGCGATCAATGGTTCCCAGCATAATGTCTACCAGGAGCGGGTGATGCAATCGAGCCGTGCCGTTTCAAGGGTATGCAGCCGCTAGTTCCAGGTAAAATATTTGCAGAGCGTGGTAACGTTGCGTTTAACTGCAAGTTTTTGGAAACGCACAGGAATGTGTTTTATCGTCGACTAAAATAAGTATCCGCTTCAGGTAATTTTGACATTCCAGTTTTCTTAAATACATTTTGAGATTTGCGTTCTTTTAAAAGATAATTACTTCAACGTTATTTTTGGTGATTTTTTACGTTGTTCATTTATGTTTGGGACACGCCTAAGAGTAGCCTCAACCCATATCGTACGTAGGTTGTTTGAGATGTTAATTCTATTTTCTTTCATTTCTTTTGTATTTTTATGAGTGTTTTTTGTTTTTATATGTTTTTTGAGGTCAATAGGTGATGTAATCACTTCGGCTTTTTTGTGCATTGTTTAAATTGAAGCTTCAGTCCGACCAACATAAGTGGGAACCAGCTTTCTGTTTTGCAGAAAGTGATCTTGCATAAGATACTGAGATATTAAGTGTGTTTACTGAGCTGGCTAAGGGATAAAAACGGCAAATAATTATTTAAATATTAAGGCGTACGAGACGTCTTGTTCAAATATAGTGTATCCATGGAGGGGCAAAAAAACTATTTCACTTGGAACTTTTTTATTCATCTTATCCCACTTTTTCCCCCCAAAAAATTATTATCTTTGGGTCAACATCGAGACGTCTTGTTTAAATATAGTGTATCCATGGAAGGGTAAAAAACTATCTCACTTGGAAATTTTTTATTCATTTTATCCCACTTTTTTCCCCCAAAAAATTATCTTTGGGTCAACATCGAGTCAATGTTGGTAACCCAAACTATACATAAGAGCCTGTTTTCGCAGAACGCTATTGGCGAATATTTGAAGTGATGGAGCATCCTGATCTAGCTTGTGGTGACTTTTATTTCTGCTTAAAGCGGAAAGAGTCTTTGGAGGGCGAAACAGTACAGTAATACCAAAATCAAGAATTCTTCAAGAAAGTTGACACTATGCTCGAAGATAGGTGGAGTAACTGTCTCGAACATAGGTTTTAAATTTTACATTTTAACTATTTATACAGCGTGTTGCGTTGTAAAACTAGCAACAATTCTATATTAAACAATAGTACTTAAGCAAACAATAAACAACTGCGCAATTAAATCCGACAAAAGTGCGACGAATATGTCAACCGCAGAAATGCAAAAAAAAACAAATATCGATAGTCAAATGTTAAAAGTGTATCATCCAAAGGCGTGGAATGTCAGACGCTATCGCATCGTTCTAACGCCAGAGCATTCATAACGTTTAATTTAACCTTTAAACAAATACTTTAAGTGACAAAACCGAATGCGTCTTCCCTGACATCTAATTGCGTTTCGCCCCGAGCGCGAGCTGTATTCGCTGCCATCACAGTTTCAGTAAAAACCGCAAATTGCGTTAAGTCTAGCTGCGAGATACGTTTCTAATCGAGACAAGATGATGCCACGGCGGAGCTGTAACACACGTGATTGCTTCGGTTTCTAGGAACTTTCCAACCAAAATTAACATTGATTCTAGGAAGTGTAACTGCATCATACGTACTCTTTTGTTTATATTTAGCACATAGCAACATAAACCATGCGGAATAGTGGTATTTTATCTTTACTAGGATTTCTGCTCTTTGGAAAAACATTTAATTGGGGATGCAATCATATTAGTATGTTGTGTAAGTTATAAATTTAGCTAAGATGCTCAATTCCAAAGAAACCATTAGAAGGATTTCTATTGTAAAAATTGAAATTCCAGCTTCCCATCAATTCCTAAAATGGAAAAAAAACCGCTTCGTGGAAACTGAATTCATCCCGTCATTATTACAGCATGGAATTATTTTAAAATCTAAGCTGCGTTTGTATCATTAGTTGATTTTTCGCCGAAAACAAACTGATATTTTGTTCATGCAATAATTCATACACATACGCATGTCATCGATTATGTACTGCTATAAATTTATGTTAGTAAAATGACAGTAGCTGGGAAGTTCACAAAGTTCTAGGAATAAATGAAGCAGCGACATTTTCCAACGTAATCTCCATACAGTTCTAAATATTTTTTCTGGGCAGAAATTTGATGAAATTCCTCCGTCCTTTACAACGTTTGGATAGATACACAATCCAGACTCACTCAATATTCTCGGCGATTATAGTCGTGAATTGGATTAGATAAATGGTTCTAATAACTACTAAACAAAAACAAAATCGGCTACAGTTGCCGTTTGCGACAACGATAACTTCAATCTAAAAAGCAGTCCAAACAAACTTCACTTGCCGTTGAGGCCCCTCTCTCACACAAACCTATTCTCAGAAAAACGAAAAGGTATCCGTAAATCAACTAAGAAAAAATACCACATTCCATTATAAAATTTAGTAAACAAAGTACATATTAAATAGAATTAAATACAACCGCAACTGAAAGGTTACATCAAAATACACAAATAGCACTATAGTTCATTCAGATTCGTGGTAGAGCAAAATCTGCAGTCCCAATGTCAACACGTCAACAGTAAGTTGATTACTAATATGATTTTATTAAAATTTAAATCGTAGGATATATGTATAATATAGAGGTTATATTTTTTGTCAAAATTGACAACTGTCTTGGCAAATCTTCAAAATGCAAAAGCCGAGCTCGGTAGCTCAGAGGTGAACCGTCCTGACTACTGATCTAAGAGTTGCGAGTTCGATCCTCGGTCTCGATGATACTCCGCACGCATGCATCCATAACAAACAAACAATATGTAAAATTGCACGATGTCATATTAAAAGCATGACAGATTGATTGTGACATTCACAAAGGCAGCAAAAAGGCTCTCTCTGACCTAAATGTTAACTCAATCATATTACCGGGTGTCCTAAAAAGAATTATGTACTTCTAGTATGCTTTGAATTTCCCATAATGCCATACCAATAACAATCTAGGGCATATTACATATTTAAGTAACAAGGAATGTAAGGCCCTATTAACATTTGAGGTAGGCAAGTACAAGCCAAGGCGAAGTCGCGGCTTGGTGCCTGCCGAAAATGTTAATAGGCGATACATTCCGAGTTATCTTATTATATTTGCCCGCTGCTTATCGAAATGTTCCTAGATTTAAAAAAAAATCGTTTGGTTTGCCACCTGTCTCCAGGATTAATTTTTGTAAGTCGTTTTACCTACGAGTATCACATGTCACATAAACACTTGCAATTATAAACGAAACGTCTAAGTCTGCATCTTGCGTTGCTAATATGAAGTTCCGTTGTCAAGGGAAAGCAGCAAACAAATATAATCACCGACTTACACGTTTTGTTACTAAGGCTGTATCACTAACTTGATCGAAAGCGGGAAAAAAATTTACATGCAAACAAAATTGAAAACCTACTAGATGGAATTATTTTTAAGACACCCGGTAGTAATCAACTTACTGCTGATATTTGTAACTTGGGTTGCAGATGATATTGCTCGATCTCGAATCTAAATGAACTATAGGCAAAGAGCATATGCTCTTTGCTATAGGTTCGTTACATTAGAAGAGAGAAAATATGAAAGAACCAACCATAGTAAAATGTAATAATTTACCGGGTGTTCTATTTAAAACAGGAGTTAATAAAAAAAGAAAAAAATAAAACCCATTTTAAAGGTATTCAACTGGAAAATTACATATCTTACATCAATACACATTAAAAATGTAAAGTTTGAAAAAAATTGATAAAAAAACTGAAAAATCACAAGAGTAAACACCATACTTCCGGTTAGGCGATTTTCCTTGCTGTCGCATCTAGATAGTAGGTACACAAAACGAATATATTGTAATGGTATATTGCTAACAGCAATTCTAGTTGCATAACTAACGCACGTACATGCAAGAACGATTCAAATATTCCCGGAATTGGTATTGTATTTATTGCAACAATAAGTCACTATTACGCATTCATAATTACACAAGATATGATCAGCAATAACTGTAATTTGATAAACAGAGGTTAGTATTTGAATAGAACAGTATCGGCAGGGTTGCGTTCAGATTATTTTTCAATATTTGTGATCGTTATGGCAAATGCATCTAATTTATGACGACTGACACGTTAATATTGTAACGTCAAGACAATATTGTGGATTTGCTTAGACACAGAGGTGTTTCGATGGGGTACAAAAGTTGTATGCAGCGTTTAGTGCTAACTTCATTATGCCAGCAATCGGTAATGCAACTGAAGGGTAAGGAAGCGGTGTAAGAAGGCATAAGATGCAAAGTGCATCGAAAGGCAACCTAAGAATACAAGAAAGGCTAGAGTGCAGTTCTAAATAAACTTGTGGACCAGTGTTTATATAACATAGTGTTAAAAAAACAAAGCGAAGTTAGAGTACTCCAGACATGATATTTATGCCAAAACAATTTAGTTATTAAGGAAAAACATTGAATAAACTTATTTGAAAACAATTGTAACATCTTTCTAGGATACTAGATGCTCAATTATCATTATTTATAAGGAAAGCCAAACCAGAAGCTGTTTTTAAGATTGGTTCCTAAAGTTGCATTAATTATTTACATTAAAAGTTAATATTTTATGCCAGTTGTTGGTTTTATTTGATCATCACTGTGCAGAGTCCATTTGTGCGTATTTTCACAAAGTTAGAAAGTGCTATACGAGAGGGAAGTAATCCTGAAGTTACGCCCATTTGAGTTCGACTTCGGAGCCAGATTCCGGCAAGTTTTGAGGGAACGGAAAGCAAATATCAGTGTGCAGCGTGTAGATTGGGCCTTCCTTGTGGCATACACGCAGACTGCAGCAGCGGAAATCATTCCTGGAAGAAATTACGAGAGTGTTCTCCAGGTACGAGCTCCACTTTTGGAGGTCGATTTGAAACAGCAAGGGAGCTCCGAATGGTTTGCAGCAGTGTGGTCCAGCTAGGGCAGACATCTTGCGAGGTCCAGAGACAGGTTGCAGCCGCAGGGTGAGTTCCAGAAGGAAATTACAAGCTTGGCGTCCTTTGGTTTTGCGGTGGACGGACGTGGATTCGTGAAGCAGGAAGTAAAACAGTTGCAGGTACGCATGCCCTGTGACGTAAAAAAGGAAACAAAACAGGTTAGCTAAACAACTTGAATCGTTGAGTTACATTGCTATTTATTACCTGTGGTGGAATTATTGATTGTTGGTCGATTTACGATCAAATTGCTCTGAATTTTGTATCTTCGCTTAGCTCTGTGTTTACATTCAATTTCAGAGGTTGTTTAAAAGTGGGCATTTACTATACAAGAGTGAAAGTCATACTGTGTGTAACAACCTAACCCTTTTGATCTGAGTTCTCATATGCTAGTCGGAGCAGTAACTTTGAATTTAGTTGCCAATGAATAAAATATAAAAAAGGCAATAGACCATTTATTTTTGAAATTAATAATACAATTCAGAACATTTTTAATAAGCCCTGAGATTCAACAATAATTCTTATTAAAACTAAAACCACTTTGTATTTATGTGATAATCCCATTTTATTTATTTATATAATATCAAACAAATTGCGCAGACAAGTGGAGTTTCATTACAATATGAAGTTTCAACGTCACACCTCTTTTCGTTTTTGAGATATTCTGTTCACACACAGACACATGGACACAGAGACAGACAGGCCAATGAACAAAACCATGTTTTTTTGGGTTCAGCAAACTCTAAAACGTGAGCATCTGTTGAATCTGTTGTTTTGGGGTAAGTGCAATACTTCCTTTATTGTAAATGGAAGTAAAAATTACACGGGGCTCCTTGAATTCAAAATTAACTCAGAAAGTTATAGATATTAACGGTAGAAGTTTGATTATGGGCATCTTAAGAAAGCGAGTTTGATTGCCAAAACGAGGCGGTGAGCCGAGTTTTGCGGCAATCAAACTTGTTTCGTTATATGCCATAAGCAAACGTGTATTGTTCAATATTTTACCTTGACTAATAAATTTTGGTTCATGTATTTTTTTATATAAAAAGGGTGCGGTAATATCTACTCATTAATAATTACATGTTACACGTTGTTCGCGAAATTCAAAGAGAACCGATAAGCCGATTATTAATATATACATACATAAAATTTATGCTCATAATTCATGACCAAATTCCTGAAATAAATAGTGTACGGGAAAACCGAAAAGTGAAGATAACCTTAATTGATAAGAGTCTCGGCAGGCACTCATAAAAGCTATGTCTACGTAATCCACGGAAGCGTTGCTTATCACAGAGGCCTCCCGAGGACAGATAGCATTTATAATTACATAAAATTATCGCTTTATAAAACAAGTCTTCGCTAGACGCCATGAGCGCTAAATGAAATGGAATCGTCTACTATTTTAATAATTAAATATACTACATAAGCAAAAGCATAAAGTAAAGAATAGATGCAAGTTATAAATATTTTGAGTGTATTAAATTGACTTCGGTAGACAGGTAAGTGGATGGCCTAGCGAGCAAATGTTCGAGTTTCAGGCGGTCGGTCGGTTTCGATTCCCGGCGACTATAGAGAAATTTTAGTGGTAGTGGTAGTCATTAACTCCTAACAAGAAAACTCTTTCTCGATTTCAATGGACAAGGCTAGGCCCCTACCCGGCTTAAAGGCAAATTTTTGGATTAAAACAGGTCACTGGCCTATAATAAGAGGAAAACGAAGAAACAGAAACTTCTGCGCACCTGGAAGCTTTAAATTGAAACAAACGCAATGGTTGTCTTCGGTGACCTTCTATGCAAGCACCATAGAGATCTGATGTCTTCTACGGTCCTTATATAGTACAGGAATATAAAAGTAATAAAAAAGTCTGTCCTGCATTTCCCAAACAGTATCAACCCCTTTAGCGACTCCTACGTGCTTCGTGCTATAATCTGGGACATGGCACTTTCGTCGTCCGTAGCAAAAATACAGGACCACTGGGGAGTCGCCCAATAACATTGGATTTATTAGGGAAAACCGAGCCCAAAACCACTCATAGAAGAATGAAGCCTACAAATGAATTTCAGCGTTAAACCACACGAAATAATTATTTTATCCCATACCTTTAGGTGTTGATCAGCCTCAAAGATTTCTAGAAAATCAATAGTCAATAGATACACACCAACAAAGAGCGAGAATAACTTACCAGAAAAATGGAAATGCTCGATCCGCTTTGAAACGGGCCAATTCGTGCCACCTGTGTTTCCATATTTCATACCTTTTTCTTATATACACGATTAGTAATAAAGCCTGACAGTATGTGTTATTATGCCCTATTCAAGTAGCAGCGCATTATAAGTAAGAAATTCTATGTAGGCGGTCGCATACTATAAGGCACCGATTGCGAACGGCAGTGAAAACGTGCGGTAATGTGCAGAGCGTTATGCTCTCGAGAACAAAGAACAGCCAAAATCGCCACAACTTGGGATATTCATTAGCTCCCAAGCTTGTAAAGAGCGCGGGTCGACTTTTTGAAGGTTTGCGAGTGCAAACCGCCGAAGACGTGCATCTTTAGCCGAGGTGCAAGCTATTCAAGTGAAATACTACATCATAAGTGAGGCCGCGGTGTCCCAATCCGACATCGCTAGAAGCTGAGATTTCGGCATTAAGAAGACATTTAGCGCTGTTCCCGTTCCTTGGCGAACGTATTGACATAAGGTTAGTTATGTATTGTTTGAGGCTTTCGCGGTTACTCGAATTATTCTCCTTAGCATAGAATTTCAGCTTAGACCGCGTAGTATTTGTATATGAACACCCAGCATTTTCTGGCTTAATGTGCCTTGCACCTTGTGAAGTCGAGCAAAAACCCGCGCGATGGCCATGCTCTTTGGTGGCTCGTGTTGTTTGAGTATCTTGAGAACGAGCATACTTAGGCAGATTTGGCCGTTTTGCTGTTTGTGCATCCATATTCACTAACGTTTCGCAAGACCTTGCAGCTTGCATCATCAGAGTGAAAACAGCAAAACGGCCAAATCTGCCTAAGTATCCTCGTTCTCAAGATACTCAAACAACACGAGCCACCAAAGAGCATGGCCATCGCGCGTGTTTTTGTTCGACTTCACAAGGTGCGAGGCACATTAAGCCAGAAAATGCTGGGTGTTCATATACAAATACTACGCGGTCTAAGCCGAAATTCTATGCTAAGGAGAATAATAAGGTTAGTTCCTGCTTGAAACCGCGCTACGAAATAAGAAAGCCGTTAGCAATTGTAATAAATAATTGCGCAACTGTTGGCAATGTGTTTGCGGCACAGATAACGGGGAATTACCGGCAGCTATCACGCAGGCATCACGTGATTTGCTAACTCGGCGCTGAGGGGTTTCAAACATCGGCGCATCCTAAAGAATCGATAATTTCGCGTTCAAGCTATTCGTGTGCGCTGAATTATTTTATTCCTTGCGCTCGTGGACTTTGGCTTTGCATGTACTACTGAACTTGTAGGATCTAGTTAAGGCATTTTCCCATGTGCGGCTCACAACTGATTTATGTACTTGTTCTTGTGTATTTTTTTGTGTGGGTATGTTTTCTTACAAATGATATGTATTCATGTAAACTGTTGGGTTTTTATTACCATTCGTGTGTGCATGTGTAAGTACAACATTTCAGGTGACCACGAGCCTTAGAGAACCTTTCAATTCCAGTAGAACATTGCTCAGCCTTTATTTATTATATTTTAATGTCAAAACTAGATAATTACACAAAAACTAAATTCACGGAATATAAACCTCGTCAAATTCCAACCTTAGTTGAAATTAATACGTTTTTAAAGGAGCAGTGTGAATTACTTGAAGAAATTGACACCAATAATAGTTCAATTAATTATAACTCATATACCGCCAGCAATAAAAGCAAAACCTTTAATGACGGTTCTAAATTTAAATTAAACAATTTCAAGCAATCTTTTGTGACAACTACTAGCAAAACGTCTCGTGAAATTTCTTGCCAGTATTGTAAAGGTGGTCATTTTCTAACACAATGCCCTAATTTTATTGCACTTTCAGTAAAGCAGCGCTACGATGGGGCAAATGAATTAAAAATATGTAACAATTGCTTACGACATACTAGTCAGAGCCCATGCAATTCTAAATATTCTTGTAGAATTTGCAACAAACGACATAGTACGCTGTTGCATTTAGATCAATCCGCTAACAGTGTTAATATTCAATCTCAACCAAGTACTAGCTCGGGTACTTCAGAAAGTAACGTTCCCACTCAAAATGCGCTTACAAACGTGGAACCCGCCTTGACAACCCAAGCAGCATTTACTTGTTTTCAAAATATTAACGTTTTACTTCCAACTGCTTGCGTAAATATAAAATCAGCTGACAATAAGTGGTACGCTGCCAGAGTAATTCTAGATAGTGGTAGTCACTCCAATTTTATAACGGAGTCATTTGCTAGCAAGTTAGGGTTACAGAGAAAAGGGATCAACAACCAAATTTTAGGCATAAATTCTTGCTCTGCCCAATCAAATTTCGCTGTTCAGACCCGAATTGCATCCGAATTAAATGATTTTCAAGTAGGTTTATTATGTTTAATTGTTCCAAAAATTGCGGAGAGCTTACCGTTGCATTTCTTCAATAAAGAACATTTGAACATTCCCGAAAATATTAGACTTTCAGACAACAATTTTAATGTATCCTTGCCAATTGATCTCCTTATTGGAGCTGGTAATTTTTATAACTTAATGCGTATAGGACAAATTTCTTTGGGTAAAAATAAGCCCGCTTTACAAAAAACTACTAGGTTGGGTGGTTTCAGGTAATTACCAAACTAATCAAAAATCCGCCAATGTAGTTTGTTCCAATTTGACTATTGATAACCGTCCTAATTTACTTGATCGATTAGACGACTCCTTACACAAATTCTGGCAATTAGAAAGCGTAGAGCCTAATAGTCAATTATCTAAATTATCACGCGAACAAAGATTCTGTGAAGAACGCTTTGTTCGAACCGTTTCTCAGGATAACACTGGGCGGTTTACTGTTTCTGTCCCGTTTAATTCAAACTTGGGAAAGCTAGGGGATTCAAGAGAACAAGCAATTAATCATTTTTTGCAACTGGAGAAAAGACTTCTTAACAAGCCGGATTTACTTGCTGAATAGTCTACATTTATTCACGAATACGTCAGGTTAGGTCACATGTCTAAAATTAAAATTACATCCACGAACGAATCCATTCAAAATTCCCCGGAAATTGATGATTTGGATTCAAAAATTGTTTTGTTTAACATTCCTGCCATTTATCTACCGCATCACGCTGTCATAAAATCTAATTCTTTAATAACTCGTCTCCGTGTCGTTTTTGATGGCAGTGCTAAGTCTAGTTCAAATATATCTATTAATGACGCACAGCTAGTAGGTCCAGTGATTCAGGACGACCTGTTCTCTATTTTGCTACGTTTTAGACAACATAAAATTGCATTGACCGGTGATATTGAGAAAATGTATCGGCAGATTCTAATAAATCCCCCAGAAAGAAAGTTCCAACGCATCGTTTGGCGCGATAACCCCCAATGGAAATAGATACTTACGAATTACGAACTATTACATATGGTACAGCTATATAGTGCCAGTTATTTAGCCACTAAATGTCTACAGTATTTAGCAGATGTCCACTCTGAAAAGTTTCCTAAAGGCTCTGCTATCTTAAAGTCAGATTTCTACATGATGACAAATTAAGCAACGCAGAAACTGTCCAAGAGGCATTAAACATTCAAAATGAATTAACTACTATTTTAGCAAGCGCTGGATTCCCAATTCGAAAATTTTTGTCTAATAGTCCAGATCGTTTGTCTCAAAACTCAAATTTTGATTCACCCTTGTATAAAATGCGTTTAGGCGAAAGGAAAAACGCAAAAACCCTAGGTATTAATTGGAACTCTATTAGTGATGTTATTCAATACGATATCCAAATAAATACTGATAATCTACCTATTAAAAATTCGAAACGTGCAATCTTATCTGTCATAGCACAACTGTTCGATCCGTTAGGCCTTCTTTCCCCTGTCATAATTGTTGGTAAATTAATAATTCAAAAACTCTGGAAACTAAAAATATCTTGGGACGAAAGCATCCCTCACGACCTGAACTCGGAATGGAATTTATTTAAATCAAAACTGCCTATATTGAGTTCCTTAAAGATCCCGAGATGTGTGATAGCTTACAACCAGTTCACATTAGAACTTCACGGATTTAGCGACAGTAGTTCCATTGCTATGGTTCCTGTGCTTATACACGTTTTTTAGATTCGTATGATAATATTTCAACACAACTTTTATGTTAGAAGTCACGTGTAGCACCCTTACATGGTACTACAATACCACGATTAGAATTATGCACAGCTTTGCTTTGTCAGAATTGATTAAAAAGATTAAAGCTTTTTTAACCATACATTTTGATAGAACATTATTTTGGGCCGATTCTACAGTAGCGCTAAGCTGGATCAAATGAACCCAAAACAATTACAAAACCTTTGTGGCCAACAGGATAGCATCAATTCAAGAGTTATCTGACCCTAAAGACTGGTTTTATGTACCTTCAAAGCAGAACCCAGCTGACCTGGTTTCAAGGGATTCTTTTGCATCCGATTTAATAACAAATTCGCTCTGGTGGCACGGGCCATCTTTTCTTGCTCTACCATGTGATCAGTGGCATGATCAAATTAATTTTCAACTCGACGACACTCCTGTATCAGAGTTTAAAGCAAATAATAATGCCTTGTCAAATTTCTTAGGCATCCAAACTTCAAATATTTTTGAAAAATTTTCTTCGTACATTAAATTACAACGCATAGTCGCTTGGATAATTCGTTTTTCAAAGAACTGCAAACTTTCTAAGGCTTGTCGTAAAACAGGTCACTTGCAAATTTCTGAACTGCAAACTTCTTTAACCACGTTAATTCGATTATGTCAGTCGGAAACGTTTTATAATGACACTCAAGCATTGCAACTGAAGCAGCCTCTAAAGAGTACTTCAAATATTTTACCTCTTAATCCATTCTTGGACGAAAACAATGTATTAAGAGTGGGCGGTCGAATAGGAAATTCTACTTTCGCTTTCAACAAAAAATTTCCAATCCTATTGCCAAAAGACCAAAGGTTAATTTTTGATTATTTTCATACAAAATTTTTGCATTGCGGCGCGCAGCAGCTCTTGGCTGTTGTTCGTGAGCATTACTGGCCCATAACTGGCAGAACTACGGCTAAGCAAATAGTTCACAATTGCATCAAGTGTTTTCACGCGAAGCCAAGAACTTACGATCCTTTAATGGCTGATTTGCCATTTAAACGTTTACAGTCTGGTACCCCTGCTTTTACTCAGATAGGTATAGATTATGCAGGCCCAATCTGGATTAAAGACGCTTCGCGGCTCAAAGCTAATAAAGTCCTATATTTGTTTATTTATTTGCCTTGTGAACAGGGCTATTTATTTAGAACTAGTTACAGATTTAACAACTAATGCATTTATAGCCGTCTTAAGACGTTTTACTGGTCGCAGGGGTATTCCTGTTTCTATCACTTCGGATAACGCTACTAATTTCAAGGGAGCTGCAAAAGAACTAAAGGAACTTTATCAGTTCTTAAATTCCAAAAATACAAATGAAAGGATTTCAAAATTTACTGCTAATAACAATATAAAGTGGAATTTTATCATTCCCAGCAATCCACATCAAGGTGGTATTTGGAAGAGTGGTGTTAAAAGTGTCAAATCACATTTAAAAAGAGTTTTAGGGAATGCATCCCTCAATTACGAGGACTTCTCTACCTTGTTAATTCAAATAGAAGCAACATTGAATTCACGTCCTCTATCACCTCTCTCTAGCGATCCTACTGATACCAATCCCCTTACCCCTGGGAACTTCCTTATATCTCGACCACTTTGCGCTCTTCCTGACACTGGCCTAGGAGACTAAATGAGAATAAACTATCGGTTTACCAACGCATCCAGCGTCTTATTCAACATTTTTGGTGTCGCTGGAGCTTGGATGTAGTGCCGGAATTCCAACTCGGAACCAAGTGGTTTAGACACATGCCAAACTTGCTAAAAGAAGATTCTTTGGTTCTAATCAAGGAAGATAATTTTCCACCCCTTCAGTGGATCTTGGGACGAGTCATGGAGGTTCATACTTATCCCGATGGAGTAATCCGATCAGCCACTCTTTGCCTTTCAAATGGAAATTTGATAAAGAGGGCTACCAACAAACTGTGTGTGCTCCCGGGAGTGTAAAAGGGCAATTTCGATAAATTTAGTGCGTGCAGTGTTATACGCCGTTATAGTATTTATAGTTATAGGACTAATAGTTTTAAGAGTATAGCTTATGTATTTTTGTTCTTTGCATGCATCATTATATTTTTCTCTTTTTTGTTGAATTCATAAGATTTCAAGGCGACCGGCATGTTAAGTATATTCAATATTTGGGCGTACAAAATTTCAATTTGCCGCTCAAACCGTTTTCCGGAACAGCGAAGCCACCATTGTATTATGTAACTAGTCAGTAGGAAACAGCCCTTCAGTGCTTCACTTGCTGTTTGAACGTGCCCTTAGCACGACGCAGTAGTCAGTGGCGTACCAGGTTTCTTTTATCTTGTTAACTGTGCTTGTTTATTAGTGGTTAATTAAACGTATAATATTAACCAGTGATTTTTATTTCCTCTGTGCGCGACGTTGCAAATAATACAACAAACTTGAATCAACGAAAATATACTACAGTCCATGGCTAAAGTTTTCTACAATGCATATCCACCGTCGATACATTTTTATACCAAGTGTATGTGTCTTATTGTCACTGTTTGAATTTTAATTTAATCAACGTCTCGTCAATACAAAGAAGTTCTTCCGGAAGCGTTGGTGCCTGAAAAACTGTTTTCAATTTTACACTTTAAAATTCATTTACAACAGGCACCAAAGCCAAAAATACAAACGCCTGGCTTCAGCGGCACATGGGCGGAACTTTACTCTGAAAGCGCATGTGTTTCTGACTAAAAGTCAATTCCGTAGGGACGTAGAAGGAAGGTACTTACTAATGATTTATCAAGCGCCACTGAGTCGATTGCTCTAGCCTAGCTTCATCGCTATTAAATTGGAAGATTCGTTTCGCATGCATCATTTTCGGTATTATCAGCTTTAAAACGTTTCATGGGAGTCTCAGGATCATCTGAGCCACTAAAATCACTAGATGGTTCATATTCCGAATCCACAGGTGTAAACTTTGACTTAAATATTATACTTACAAAATTACATTAAACATTTTAAAAGCAATGTATCCACATTTACCGATTAAAGCAATATTTAAAGCACAAATTATAAACACCCGTATATTTAATTCAATTGCATGTTATTTCGGTCTGTATGGGAGTATTGCAATGCTAAATTGCGAAAGACAAGACGTGCAACTACAAAATCTCTGAAAATACTGTAACAAGCCTACGTCTAAGCTCAGCGGTAGATTCCACAATGGCGTCAGCGTAAGAAGGGGTGTAGGCGTTACCCTGGTCGATGCTGCTAATTGATTGGTGTAAACTTTTAATACTTTTATTTCTACGGCCACTATGATACATACAAACAAAACTTAATATTATATATACAAAAAAACACGAAAAGAAATATATACACAAAGAGTCATCTAGACTCGGGCGCTGGTGGCGCGGGAGGTGATGGGGCGGCCTTTCCTACTGGCCGGAGGCGGCGGTTGGCGGAAGTGGCTCGAGTTCCCAAATTTTTCTGAAGACGGCAGGCAGCAGAGTCCAATGCGGAGGATTGACCCTAAGTCCACGTAGGTGATAGGCTCTGGAGAGGGCTGGGGCTGGTAGATCCTTGGAAGGCTGGAGCTGCTAGCTGGGTTGAGTTGATGCTGGTTCGACTCTCCTGGATTGAGTCCTAGAAGGCTGGAGGTCCTGGAGAAGCTTCTAAGGCTGGCGTTGAGTCCTGGAGCTGAAGTGGCTGCTGGTGGACTCTCCTGGATTGAGTCCTAGAAGGCTGGAGGTCCTGGATAAGCTTCTAAGGCTGGAGTTGAGTCCTGGAGCTGAAGTGGCTGCTGGTGGACTCTCCTAGATTGAGTCCTAGAAGGCTGGAGGTCCTGGATAAGCTTCTAAGGCTGGAGTTGAGTCCTGGAGCTGAAGTGGCTGCTGGTGGACTTTCCTGGATTGAGTCCTAGAAGGCTAGGGGTCCTGGAGATGCTTCTAAGGCTGGAGTTGAGTCCTGGAGCTGAAGTGGCTGCTGGTGGACTCTCCTGGATTGAGTTGATGCTGCTGGAAGGCTGGATGGTCCTGAAGAGGCTTCTTGTTGGTTGGACTCTCCGGGGTTGAGTTGATGCTGCTGGAAGGCTGGATGTCCTGAAGAGGCTTCTTGTTGGTTGGACTCTCCGGGGTTGAGTTGATGCTGCTGGAAGGCTGGATGGTCCTGAAGAGGCTTCTTGTTGGTTGGACTCTCCGGGGTTGAGTTGATGCTGCTGGAAGGCTGGATGGTCCTGAAGAGGCTTCTTGTTGGTTGGACTCTCCGGGGTTGAGTTGATGCTGCTGGAAGGCTGGATGGTCCTGGAGAAGCTGATCCTTGGAAGGCTGATGGTTCCCGGTGGACTCTCCTGGATTGAGTTGATGCTGCTGGACGGCTGGATGGTCCTGGAGAGACTGATCCTTGGAAGGCTGATGGTTCCCGGTGGACTCTCCTGGATTGAGTTGATGCTGCTGGACGGCTGGATGGTCCTGGAGAGACTGATCCTTGGAAGGCTGATGGTTCCCGGTGGACTCTCCTGGATTGAGTGATTTCCTACTGCCAGCGTCTGACTATTTAAAGGAGCCAGTCCTTTGTCAAACGCGATCTCGCAGCTCATTGGTCGAAGTAGAAGGGATGTTTTGCCCGTTTTTGATGTATTTCGGATTATAGCGTTTAATTGAGCGGCGTGATCACTTATCGACTTGATTTGAGTCGCAATCAATAGTCGTTGAAATTTCGATTCTAACGACACCCAATTTGCTAGGTTTTGGTAAAGATTAGTTGAACTTGGAATTTTTAATTCCGTGTTCGGCGTAAAACTTAATTAAGCATTACTCTTATTGCGTATGTTAAGAAGTTATTTTGCTTCGATTGGTTGCGCGCTATTTTTCTATGAATTTTGAGACTATTCACGCTTTCCTGGGATGCTTCCTTCCGTTCATTATAATTTAATGTGTAATATTTAGCCGGATGTAAGCGGCTTTGTGTCCTGATTTAACCGTTAGAAAAATACGTCTTCGCCGGGCCGCCGTGTACAGGGTTATTCATTATAAATTACCCACCCCTTATCATCGTTATTATTGCCTATAGAAAAAAAGTTTTAAATAAAAGTTATGTGGTTATAACTGAATTTTGTTAAAATGCTATCAAAAGTACAGTGGCGTGCATAATTAAGGGGATACAAAAAAGTAATATATTTTTTTAAATAGAACACCCTGTATATTATGAAATTTTTGGAACGACCTTTTTTTTCTGATTTCAAAAATATACCATATGTTACCCTTACCTTATACCGTTTTTGAGTTATTAAACGTTGAATATCTTAGTTAAACTAGTTACTGTAAATAGGAATTATTAAAGTAAGCTATGAAAATGCAACTATTTTGTTTGATAAGTGACATTTCTTTAATGAAATAATAAAAATTAGTTATCATTTATTTATATTTAAATTTCCTGAATAAAACTTTGTTATATTTAATAATGTTAACTAGTTTAACTAAGATATTTGACGTTTAATAACTCAAAAACGGTATAAGGTAAGGGTAACATATGGTATATTTTTGAAATCAGGAAAGAAAGATCATTCCAAAAATTTAATAATATACAGGGTGTTCCATTTAAAAAAATTTATATTACTTTTTTGTATCCCCTTAATTATGCACGCCACTGTACTTTTGATAGCATTTTAACAAAATTCAGTTATAACCACATAACTTTTATTTAAAACTTTTTTTTCTATAGGCAATAATAACGATGATAAGGGGTGGGTAATTTATAATGAATAACCCTGTACTTCGAAATTTCTGTAGTGTTTTCTTGCCACCATCGTCCGCATTACGAGCGGTGATATGTTTGCTGGCTGATGGAAAAGTTATTTTTAATCGACCTGTATGTGTGCTAGAGACTTGGGCGTTGTTTTATCAGGTGGCGGCTTATTCCTCCTATCGGCAGGTATCCTTATGTGGGGTTTTGTTTTGAGCGCACTCTGTTTTAAGAGCGTTTTAGTGATTGGACTTGGATTAATAATTTGGTCGCACGTTCGGAGTTTCGTTTGCCGCAGCGCTGTTTTTGTCGGCTTCCGGATTTTATTGAGGTTTAAAGAGCCGTTGGCCCTTTTATTGCACTTGAGAATTGGTGCTCCTTTGAGCGAGCATGCCGCGATTTATTGTTTTATTTTGTACGGTTTTCTTTTAAATTCTTGTAGGATCGGGGCGATTTACTGGTAAACAGATGTTTTTGTAATTTGTTCGCTGCCTGCTTGACGATGGAAAATTACTTCGTTTTCTGTTAACCGGTTCATATTAACTGTAACATCGGCGTATTTAGGGAGCACATTCATAAAGTTAAATATGTGGGGGAATCTCCGACTTGGGAATATAGCGGTATAGTCTAAACGTATGCATAAAGTATTTTGGTTTTACAAGAATTATAGTTGTATATTTTTTTTGTGATCGGTAATTATTTCAGCGATTCTATTTCTTATAACTTATAGAATGTTTATAGTCATTTACGTTACAAGACCAGCAAGTAGTGTTGTGACGTCTCACCCCTTTACTAAGGCCGCCAAAATTATAACTCGGGTTTAGCTCAAATTGGCGAAATACGTTCACTCAAATATATGATAGATCAGTAAAAATCACTAGGTAATTATCAGAATAAATATAATGTTTATAGATATGTACATTAATAAGTCAGTAGGTTCGCCGAGGACGGTCCGCTAAGACGCAAGCCGAATCTTCCAGAAAAGGGATCCGGTAGGTCGTCTGGCTCGGACGACCAGCGCGCTCGTCACTTCTTGGGAAAATGGTCCTCGTAGCTTTCTTATATACGCCGACTTGGTCTTCGGCGTTGAATTTTTGACAAAGCCCGGCGATTGTAATTTACCGTGTTATTTAGCGAGTTTTTAAGTTAACTGGAGCTAGCTTTAGTTTTTAAAGCCTGCAGCGTGATCCACTGCTATCATAGGTGTACAGCGCGAAACTCCGGAGACGACAGCGGCTTCAATTCTAGCGGGTCGACAGCCTTTGGTTCCTCGCTGATAAGCGAAGTTTCTGCGTTAAGATACCGGTGAACTCGATATACGAGGGTGCGGACAGCAACCTTTTGGATGGCGTTTCCATGCCTTTAAGGCAGCGTCTAGTGGGACAATTTCTAGGCCGTAGCTTCGGGACTGTAGCAGCGGCTATGGGAAATTCTGCGTGCTTTAACGTTAACCAAAATTAAATCTAGTGAATTATTGCCTTCCTGGATGTGCTTAAATTTGCGCTCGGGGATTAAATCGGTGTAGTTAAATAAAAGTGGTCTGGTCGGGTGAACTACAGGGAAGTTAAGGCTACTTTAGGCTGACAGTAAGCGCTGCCATTCCCCTTAGTACCTTCTGGATAAGGGTTGAGGATATTCTGCGAGACAGTAAGCGCTGCAAGGACAGAATGGGGAGAAAGGCAAGGAGAGGAACTGGGAACAGAACGAGTCAGGTAATCTCCAGTATCTCGGAATGGCCATGTAATCTCTTTTTATACATTTTGTGAGCCGTTATCGGTACATTTGCTCCCCGCTTTAAATGGAAAGGGAAAGACTCCGTCAGTTCTTAAGCGCCGCTTTGCGCATAGTGGATGCGTTCTGTTATCACCTTTTCGCGCAGCGAATAGATTCAAAGCTTGATAGCGCCATATATTAAATTCAAATATATTTTAAGTATAATAAGAATTTAATTCAGGAGCAAACGTTACAGTGTTTTGCAGATCGAACCAAGTAGATGGGGAGACCTGAAAAACACTTTCCGGTCATGTATCGTACAATATTTGTTTGACGACATCTGGGTCCATACTTTCAAACTTGCGAATTCACTGCTACTCGGGGAATTTCCGTACACAAAAGAAATATGTATATAAATAATTTACAACACGGCGGTTCAGGAGTTTTCTCGTGGTGTAGCAAATTTTTGCCAGCTAGTTCCTGAGCAGGATTGGGGGAAGGGAGATTGTCCGGAAGCGCCACTGGTTCGAGATGGTCCAAACCAGAAAACCTACAGGTGTCCGTGTAAGCTCCTAAACCACTTATGCTGTTACATAAAAAAAATAAAAGAAAATACCAGAGCTTGAAATGACTTAATTGTTTATTTACAGTTTGTATTCGTACAAACTCTGCACCATACTCAAAGAAGGCAAAACAAATCTGAGATATTGTACTTGTTTAGGATTGGGATAGTAAATTTAATTTAGTCTTATGTATAAAATGTACAAGGTTGTAATTTTTTATAAATTTTAAGTGATAAACAAAACTACGATTTTAACTCGCAATTCGCTCAAGTACACGTATCTCAACTATGAGTATATAGTGACTTAAAAATCAAGTACTGCGATATCGATAAACGGGAGTCTCCAACTAATACCGAGCTCCGTGGCTTAGTGCGTAGCACGTCCACTTAGCATTCGGGAGGTCGTGGGTTCGATTCCTGCGGCCGCCTGCCTTGATTCAAGTTTTTAGGTGGTTTTCCTGAGTCAACAGAGTACCTTCTCTGAGACGAATGCCGGGGCAGTATTCCTCCACCTTTCCTGACCTTTCTTCCAGTGTCCACCCCTCCTTTCTCTCACCCATCCCGAGTTTCCCGTTCTTGGCTGAAGAGGGACGGAAGGTCCCTATAGCAGCCCGCCCCCAGTTGGGGGAATTGAAATAACCTTTACCTTTGACCTTTTGACCATATATCTAATACTTACTATATTGCTAGCGGCTATGAGTGGGAAACTGGCCGATGAAGTGAGACACACAACCAACCAAATGGGGAATTGGGCAAGTTTAAAATTCGCTTCTAAAGGCGGAGTTCGAATTCTCACGCATGCGCACGTGACACGTTATACTCTAAGTGAGACTATGTCGGCGCCGTAATGTTTTCTGACGTTTCCAGGCCCTACTAGCAATATATGTGTATTATATATATGCTTTTGACCAAATAATAATAATAATAATAATAATAATTTATTGCCGCCAAAATACATAAGCATATAATGAGAATTAAACATTAAAGTAGCAAAAAGTAACAATATATAAACGTGGTACTCTTGCCGCAGAGTTCTGCTACTTTCACTTCCACTTAAGCTGCTAAAGCAGCTTGTATGTGGTAAAGGCAATTAGTAAGTACCTTTATAAATTTTTACTGGTCAACCAGTCGTTATTACTGTTTTGTTTTAGATTTAATATTTTTTATAAACTATTTCGTATAAGTATTTATTTAGTATATATAATTTGTATTCTATGAAATTTAGTTCTCTATTGTTGCATTAATAACATCTCTGGATGCACCCACCCAGCTTTTAACATTACTTTTATAAATTTTGTAACATTTTATTACTTTAATATGAAGAGGCAGTAAATTATATAGCTTTTGTGCGTGAAAAGCAAAACCACTCTGCCCTACTGATTTTTTATTATATTTTATTGTAGTTACAAGTTTGGATTTTTGTCTTGTCGAATATGTGTTAGGAATTTGAATGAGTGAGTTTTTATTTTTAAAAGTGTATTTTAGAACGGAAAACGCATATAATTGTCTAATATCAAAAGAACATGTATCTTGATATAATATAGATGTAGGATATAATTTTGGCTTATTATAGATTATTTTTAAGATTAGTTTTTGGATAATTTATTGAATAGGTATATTAGACTACGTAATTTTTTACAAAGTGAATTAATGTGTTGCTCCCATTTAAGATGTGAGTCCACAATAATTCCTAGATACTTAATAGAGTTTGTTATTTCTATTTGGACAGTACAATTACAGACTTTTCCTTCTTGATCACCACCAACTGTGTGTTCGTTCTGGAAATTACAGCATGATTTGTGTATTGTGATACGAGACATAGCCAGGAGATGATTCCCATAAGAGGCAAAAGGAACGCATTTAGCTTTTTATAATTTAAAAATAGTAAATTTTTGCCTAAACAATATTTAATTAGCTGCAAGTCCTTCTGCAATTTATAAATTACATCATCCCAACTATCCCTATCGACACACAATACTGTATCATCTGCGTATGATATGATTGTGCTATGTATATTTTGTTCAAATAGATCGTTTATGTAGATTAGAAATAAAACTGGACCTAGCACTGTCCCTTGGGGAACACCGTGTTTTATTGTTAAGAAATTACTGAAATGTTTATTTATTTCAACGCATTGTTTCCGGTTTTTAAGATAACTGCTCATCAGCTTGTAGCAGTACATATCGTAGCTTCTACAGGAATATCGTTCAATATTAATTAATCCTAATAGATAGGCAACTTTAAGCGCAAGACCAGTAGGGGGGGTTGCCTACCCTTTTTGAAATTTAATTTAGAAGGCCCATGGTTACGTTAATAAAAGAACAATAAATAACAAAAATTATTACTTCCTGTTTAATTGAGAAAGCAAAAGGGCGCTTCTCTATGCAGAAGCGAAGCAAATTGAAAATCCTAGCTTAGAAAGGATACAAGCAGACAATAGTAAGCCTTTATTTAACTCATACAGCATAGTATTAAAACATAATAATTTTTCAGGCAGATAGGATAAATTCCACAAACATTTTCTTTCTGAAAAGGGCAGTTATTATATAACTGGTAGGTAGACGGCAAACTAATACATACAAATCGTAATAGAGGGTTTTCCTTGATTTAGCTCTTAGTGTCACCTCTTTGACCACCAGCTCTTAGGGCTTCCTCTTTGACTACCAGCTCGTCGGTCTTTTTCATTTGACGCCAGTTCTGGTCAGTTGTATATTCGCCATGGAGAAGTGTGTCGATAAGTTACGAGCGATAAGGAAAAGAGAGGACGCAATTAGAAATCTATAACCAGTTAGGAGATCACTCACCAATCAAGGGCAACTTCTTTGGTTCGATGAGGAGTTCTTCATAGTTAATGTTGGCAGATGGAGAGGTCCAGGTTCAAGGGTTCTCTGCATTAACCGTATGTTAGTCCTGAAAGGGTTTAATATCGTTAGTTAGACTTAAACCCGCGTCATAGCTTAAATATAATTAAATTAGGGCGTAAGCCTTAAGAATATTCAATAACAGATTAGTTTCAAGTAAAAACAATAGTTACTTACCAGGTGATGTGGCCTGAAGTGGGATTAAATCGTTCTGTGACTGTCAAGTTGGTTTTTGGGTCACTTGTCAAATAATAAGTTTTTTTTTCATAAAGGACCTTTCTTATACTACATGGAATGATACCAATTAAACTAAATACCGATCATTAATCGTAATTAAGACCTAGGAAAGAGAAATACGAGGGTATAGAGAGCTCTTTATATTTTCAACTTACGAACCGGAGGTTATTAATTAAATAGGTATAAGAAATCTCCTAGATACTGATAGATTCATTAATCCTAACGTTTTATTAGAACAGATTCTAACTTGTCAGAGAAGAATAAAACTTGCTAAATAATTACATAATGTGTATTAAAATTAGAAAGGTATAAGCCTCTAATGCATAACAATTGATTTGTGGACTGTTAGAAAGAATACGTAACCTTTGTAAACTTATTGAATTTAAAACTTTTTAAATAAAGTTGTGGCGCCCATTTCTTCTGATTAATGAACTTTTACCTTTATATGAAAGTGAAACGAACTAAAAATCCCACAATTGTTAAACCCTGATAAGAAACCGTATCTTGAGCTAGTCGGTGAAGTGTAAGCCTTCAAAGGTAAGTAAGGATGAGGGGTACAAGCTGCTGTGAAACCCCCCTAAATCCGTAGTTTTCCAGCTTATTTAGAAGTAAATTGTGATTTACGGTATCGAAGGCTTTTGCGCGGTCTAAAAAACACTAGCGGAAGGCCTCGTCTCGTCCAATGATGTGGTGATTTTACTACTTAAAAGCGCAATTGCATCTTCCGTTGATTTATTTTCGCGAAATCCAATTTGATTTTGAGATATTATCTGATGTTTATCCAAGAATTGAACTATTCTGTTTTTTTATAATGATTTAAAAAATTTAGAAATGTTTGATATAAGTGATATTGGCCTATAGTTTTCCATAACCGCTTTTGAAAAGAGGCTTTACAACTGCTGTCTTGAGGTTATCCGGAAAAATGCCATTCTGCATAGATTTATTTATTAAAATGGATAAAGGTTTCGAGATCAAATCACTGATACTTTTTAGTGACTTGGCACTAATGGAGTCAAGTCCTGGAGCTTTATTTAATTTCAAACTTTTAATTGTTGATTCAACTTCAATTTGGTCTGTGGGACGCAAGAAGCAGGTTTGCGAGTTTGTTTTTGATTGTAGCTGCAAGTTAGAATTATTATCGGTATAGTTTAAACTACTAAGTAGCGTTTCGCTTAGTTTTATAAAATATTTAGTAAATTCGTTTGATATAGACACGCTATTTGTTAGGGACACGTTGTCATCAATTTTTATTTGATTTATTGTAGGATTTTTCCGTTTCTTTAAATTCACACATTCGTAAGCTATCGACCACATTTTTTGAGGTTCAGATTTATTATTTTCAATTTTATTTTTATAGTAGGAAGTGTTTGCTTTTAGTATAAGGGAATTTATTTTGTTTCTGTAATTTTTATACCTTTTGATATATTCTAAATTATCTGAATTTTTTATAGATAAAGAATGAAGATGGTCTCTCTGTTTAATGGATTCTATGATACCTTGTGTAATCCATTCTTTTCGTTTCTTTCGCGCCTTTATTTTTTTGTGTGGTTGATAGCGATAGGTTTGTTCCTAGGTTGTTGAGAAAATTTCTCCAAACGATATCAAAATCATCTTCCTGCTCAATGTTTTCCCAGTTTAAAAGTCTAATTAAAGTACGCAATTTTTCATTATCAATAATAGAGTAGCTTATATACCTCCCCATTATTGACAATGCTATTTTTATCAATGTTATTATTGCTGTAGTTACTATTAGAAATAAAATTAAAAGAAAGCACTACTGGAAAATGATCGGTAATTTTGCTGTGGAGTACTACGGGTGTTAGATTTTCAACTTCAATGTTCGATTTTATAAAAATGTGATCAATACAACTTTTGGAATCATTCAATATTCTAGTGTATTTATGAATACAGGAAAGAAAACCGCAACTGCTGAGTAGATTTAAGTAATCGCGAGAATTGCTTTCAGATAAAATGGCAATATTTGTATCCCCTGCAAAAATTTCGATGCCATTTTTACAGTGGCTTGTAACATACTGCTCCAGATTGTCTATAAAATCTTTTAGATTATAGGTGTGGGGCCTGTAAACAGCGTCAATCCAACAGTTTGTTTATTTCTGACAATATTTAATTTTAGAAAAGTAAATTCTGCACTTGTTATGTTTTCAACAGTATGTATTAAGTTACTTTTAATTAATGCTGCTACTCCATCATTCTGATTAAGATAATTATTATTATAATATAAAATTATAAATCGTATCCATCTATATTGAAATAATGTAGATTATTAATGCGCCATGTTTCTGTGAGAATGATTACATCTGATTTGTTTTCGTATAAGTCAATCATTACCTGTAACTCTTCAAAAATTTTTGACAAACTTCTAATGTTTGTATTTATAAAAGTAAGGCCACACTTGTCATTAATACAGCGTGAGTCAATAATTTGGCAACACTGTTTACTGTTTTCGGCTATAAAAGTATGAATGTGATCAGATTCTAAATCATTTATATAATCCATAGTGGGGAATTAAGATTAACAAAACTCTGCCTCAGAGTACTTATACATTAGATTTAAGATATAGCTGCAATTTTTCTCAGGTCAAGATCACGGTCGTTATTGATTCTGATAATCCTGCTGTTTTCGTCTTTTCGTAGCATCAGCTTATTGTTGTTAAACCAGACGTATTTAAACCCATTTTGTCTGCTCCATACTTTAGCTTTCCACAGAAGGTTCTTGTAGTAAGAAGATAAGTTGGGGTTGATGAATACTTTTGTGCCAATTCTGGTGTTTCCCATTGGTGTATCTTGAATTATAAGAGATTTTTTTTGGATAAATTCGTCCCTTTTCTTTCGGGAGAGAAACTGCACGATTATTGGAGGTGGTTTTAGTTTATTGTTGGAAGGCAGACGCGCTGCTTCACCATCCGCGTCGTTGATTGCGATGTTTAATCTACGAGCAAGGTTTTTTACAATTTCGTTGCAATTTTCGCAGGGGGTTACACATATGTAGGTAATTTCTAGATGTTTATTGCGGGTGTATTGCTCAAGCGCTCAAGCCCATTTAGTTTCGATGTTAATTTCTCAATTTGTTGTTCTTTCTTTGCGTTACCTGCTTTAAGAGTATTAATAGTAGCAGACATTGTTGAGATAAGTTTGTTATTGGCGTCTAATGTACTTTTTAAATCGTCGTACTGCTTACTTATAAATTCTGTACTAGTTTTGATGTCGGACACATATTTTTCAAACATATCCATCTTGTTATGCAAACCCTTCAAGAGACGTAAAATTTCTTCGTTTTGAGGGGTGGTGGTATGGTTTTCAACATCCCTGCTATCGCTACGGTTTGAAAACACCTCATCCTCGTTCTTAGAAGAAGATGCATGTCGCGTCTGCATTTTATTCGTCTTAGTGCAAAATACACAACGCCAAATTTGCTTTTTATTTTCACTTAATTTTCGATAGGCAGTTTCGCTTGTACCGGCGCAGCTGTAATGAAAAAGGCCCTTGCAGTCGCCGTTGCATATGACTAAATTTTCAATTGACGTTTTATCTTTACATTTAGCACATTCTTTAAAGTTCGACATGATTGTTTATTCCGGTAAACAGACGCCGTCCGCGTGCAATCAGAAACAATTGCACCTGACCCGAATATATAGCCTTGACTGACACCTATACTTCTACGTGTTGGCAGTTTACAATGGTTTATTACACTTTATTAATTAATTTACGCGTTTTCCGTTCCACTATTTTAGTCCAGACCAATCATACTATTTTTCAGCTAATATTCACTTAGATTTAGTGGTCCAAATGATGAAATGCACAAGATACTTTTGCACTCCAAAGAATACGTGCTGCGTTGTCGACAGTTGACGTACTACCGATCAACGATCAATTAATTTTTATATTTTATTTATTTATCGTATTTATATCAAATATTTTAAATATTAACATTTAAGTTTTCACATAACTGTATATTTTCAGCATTAAAATAGAGTTGTTTTTAATGTTTTGGCTCCTGGAGATCCTCGCATGGAAAGCATTAATTTTAAAAACCTTGAGAAGCGCGTTAAATACTCCCTAGTTGAATGCGACCAAAACGCTAACAGAGTAGCCAATGTAGAAAATAATAAATACATATAAAGTGAAATGAAACTATTTCGCACAACGAAACGCTCAAGGTGAATACATCGCAGTTACACATTTCTTAATGTTTCTGCACCATCGGCTAGAAATTTCGCCAGCATAAACGGTAGGTAGAACGCTTAGAATTTCATAGTAACAACACTAATGGTATTTATCGTTTTGAGAAATCAGATGACTAATGCTCTAGCTATACACGCAGAAGATACCTTGTCATGCGTAGCAGGGCAGCTTCGTCAGAGTAGCTATGCAGGATGGTGGACTTGGAGATGCTGCTGGGGTGCTGTGCAAGCACGTCAAAATTAGGTGTGGCAGGCATTTCTCCAGCTGTGACACTGAGAAAAGACCGTGAAGTTTAAGCTTCGGAAGCAGTCACATGAATTGATGGGCGCAGAACTGTGTAGGAGTTGGTCCTCCAGGTGCTTTAGCAACCGACATCAAAGCCGAAGGAGGAGCGCATGCAGAATATGGCATTACGCCACAAAGGGGTACGAGTAAAAGACCTAAAATGACACGATATCGAAATCGGTCTTCAAACGAGACGACAAAAAACATACCAAAGTTGGAGGGTGGCCATAAGAAAGTGATCTTGCAAAAATTAATTGTTATCCCAGTTAAACTAGATTTATTCCACTAATCGCACACAGGATTTCTTGCTGGGTGAACGACGATTTACATAATAATTCTGGAATCGTAGATCTACATGGAGCAAAATTCCAGGAATTCATCAGGCGCATCACCCAGCAACAAAATCACACCAAAAATCAGAGGCATAAAATAGCCGCCGGAAATCGTACTCCCAATCTATTTTGAAAATGTATTATAATCCCCTGAAACTCAAGGTTTTTCCAAAACATCCCAAAAATGAAAAATGAGTATGCAACCAAATATACACTTAGGAACTGCAGGTCACTCGAAAGATTTCCTTAATTGCATCTAAATGATTTCAAACCTGTAACATCACTTTCGAAAACTCAAAAAAATTATGACATTAGTATTTATTATTTGACTTATCCAGACAATAAAGCAAACTTGTTTCCATAGTAACGGAGGCATCAGGGACCGGCAAAAGCTTTTATTTGTTCCTCACTTGTAAACATCAATTTATCAAGTCACTGTATTCACCTTGAAAATGTTTCTTAACTGGCTAGCCAGTAAATTTTTTACTGGCTAGCCAGTTATATTTTACAAGCGTGCTCATAGATAAATGATAGCGTGCAAAGCCAGAGTTGTCTTCCTTAGTATGTGTCATATTGATTAATTTAGTTGCTTGTCAGTTTGACATTTTGCATAAATGATAAATTTCTAGTAATTTACAAGTGAGGAACAAATAAAACATTCAACAATACACGCCAGGTAACCATTTTTACGAGCTCAAGGATATGACAGGCTCGCCTAACGGCTCGCCAGTCATCCCAATCCTATCGCCAGTAAAACCTGTTTTACCTGGCTTGTAATGTTAAATACTATTATCGGTCCCTGATGCCCGTTTTCCGATCTTCACCGGCAAAACGTTACTTTCTGGCGAAAACAGTCTCCAGAAACTACATATTTTCTGGTCGGTCGTAGAAAAAATTATATTAAAACTGTGGTGCGAAATCGTTCCAAGATGGGGATAGGCAGATTTCTCTGTTCTGAATTTTGTTTTGTTATTCTATTTACATAAAATTGATAAGAATAAAGCGTGTTACAACTTTTTTATGTAATCTTTTTTTATAATTATTACAATAAACGATATATCTGTTGCAACACACAAAATAAAGTACTCTATTTTTATTTATCTAATTTTCGATTATTTTCTCACCGGCGGCGTGTGAAACAGCAAGGATACAGTTGTACCTTTTTAATTGACAACATTTTTTTCCTTATTTTGATATTACACTCGTCTTGTAGTAAAGCGAGAACGTTTATTGGTATTTTCGATATACCATTTCATTATACAGTATCACGTATAAATAACCAAATCCCGTTGCATCCAATCGCACATAACGATTCTCAGAATATTGGAGAATGATCATGATAACAGCTACTATAAATGCCGACAAAACATATTAATACAATTTAAAATCGGAGATACGACTTATCAAGACGCACACGTTTTATTTTTAGAGATTAGTAACTGTTTATTATTTTATTTTATCCTATTATGTTATTATGACAATAACTCCTTCGCAACGAGTTGCGTTAAGATGCATTTAACAACACTAGTGTTGTTAAGAAAAATAACATAACGATACTTTATTAGCATTAATCACATGTTGACAGCACTGAAATGTATTGTCAGTCTATGTCAAATTCGATGTTAGTAGGTTAGGTTTTGTTTGTTATTTGACACAAACTGACGCAAAAGTTAACCTGAAAATTTCAAATTTAACATAACCTGACAGTGCTACCACCAATACAGTATTGAGTTTTTATTTTACTAGTGATACCACCACTCGCTGTTGTGTCATTAATAACCATTTTTCCTATTTTTTCAAGATTAGTATTTTAGGATAAAATAAACCGTGTTACGATATACGTAACGTTATTCGCTTTCTACATTACTCGAGAATTTTAAAGAACTCGCTCCTAACGTCGCTCGTTCATTCAAACTATTCTCTTGTAATGTAAAAACCTTGATAACGTTACTTGTATCGTAAATTACTAATGTAATACAACATTGTGTATTTGTGATAACAGCGTTTCATTGAAGTTTGGAAACAACAACATCTATATTAATAATTATACTATGGTCGCTATCGTATTAGTAAGGCTCTTCTGAATCCGTTACGAGATTTCTAATGTTTTTAACGATAATAGGGGAATTAACACAAAGCATTTCAAGGTGACCGAAGTTGGTAGTTCTAGCACCCAGTTCAAACGAAAGTTGGCTATCGTCTTTTGTTTTCGGGTTATAAACGAAAGTTCGAATTTTGGACTTTTCGTTTTGTTGCTAGTAGTTGACTGTGCCATCACGAGAAAGAGGAGTTTTTCCCACTCTAGTAATACATATCATGTTGGGTCGATTTATTCATTTTCACTAATTATAGCAAAATCTCACAATTTCCAATATTTCTTTGTTTTCTAGTTGAAGGATTGTGTCATTTAGATTATACCTACCTGATTAAATAATGTATTTGTCACTGCGTTGTTACAATACTGACAGTGACCGATTGATTTTCAAAATTAATCACGTTTGATTGTTGCTTATAATGTTACACAGTGTCCATTATAAATTTGGACACATGGAAAATTGTTTTATTATACATTTATTAGAACATTTTATTCTTGATAAAAGAAATGTTATTTGAAACGGTTTGTTATAACATTTCAATCAAAAATTATAATATTGTTTAAATTCTTCTTGATGTTCGGATCGTTTGTTATTAAATTTTTTGAAGATGCCTGCTTTTTTACTTTGGTCCCAAAAATGTCATTTTTAGCACTAATTTCGATTAACGTAATTTTGTGGTTGCTAAGTGAGCGAAACTCAAGTTTGACGGGACATTCTTATTGTATCCCATAATAATGACTTTGAAATATCACATTTCTCGTAATACACAGGGTGGCAATAAAAAATATGTTGAAAGGCACACCTGTAAGCAATTCACCAATAGTCCAGTAGCAGGGTAATTTTACGCTGCAAAAAGGCGGGCGGTTTCCATTTTTCGATATGTTTACGAGAACGGGCTTCTAATGAAAACTTAAAGTTTTCCAATTTTTCAAGCCGCCGGCGCTGCCCGCCCCGACATTGTAAAAAAATCCTTATAAATGCATTCTACTATAAAAATAATTGGCATCGATATTATAGAAAACATCATTTTATACAATTTTTGTTTGAAACATTTATTTGTAAGTGAAAATACCGAGTTGCAGTACTTCGTTTTGAGCTGATTTTGTCATGCTTATTGTTTATTAATTGCATATACATATTGACTGTTTCCATACCTAGTAATTCTTAACTAGGTGATTTTTAACTCGTTTCTACACCACCATGAGGTAGAGTTGATTGCACTTTTTTGTATCCTCAGTAGGCCTAATTCACCAATAGGTGTAATAGAAATGTTTTATTCCATTTTTTGTCGCTTTGGTGATCCCGGTTGGTTTTTTCTATTTCCCTATAAAAAACTGCTCTCGTTGTCAGTTTAAGATTCAAATTCTTGATTCCATTGACTCCACGTGCCACATGAGAAGGCCCACCGATTGTCTAGCGCTCCCCTGGTGTCAAATATTTGACCTGCAACACTGAAACCGAAAGGGCGTTATGATTTTTGGTCGCCAGCCTTTGTAAATTTATGCATTAGAACCGATCTGAAGCCAGGAAAAAATTAATTAGCTCGGGCAACGAAAATATATGTGCCTATACATATTTTCCAATGTTATTTTTAATGGCTCTCTAGTAAACGTTGAGGAGAACTACAGTATGATCAAAAATTATTTTCCTCTAGCATGGCTATGGAATAATAGTTTGGTAAACCTGGAATTTGTTTTTCAAGTGCAAAAGGAAGCGAACTCGCATTTGTTTTTCCTCCAAGGAACGCTGAACTCTTCCGGTCTCCGCGAAAGGACGCCAAGCTTGTATTTGCTTCCTGAAAGGTTTCAGCTGCCGCTACCTGCCTCTGGATCGGACCAGAACTCCTCTAGGTCCTGCACCTTGCTGTCCGCTTCCCGCAGCTCCAAATCTTGTTGAATCTCGGCTCGAAATATGACCTCGCACAGGCCACCGTTAGAAAGGACGCCAAGCTCGTATCTGCTTCCTGGCGATATTTCAGCTGCTGTTGCCTGTCTCTGGATCACGAACCAATTCTCCTCTAGGTTTATGTACAGCTGGCCTCCGCACACAGGCAAATAAAGAGAAAGCACAACTGGACACAAATTTTTTACTTTTATCAACAAAACCGCACTCGGTGTGGTAATAATAGGCTCTCAGCCTATACTAGAAGGAACAACAAAACTTATAAAAATCGGGGAGCCATCTAACACAAGCTTTCGGCTTGGCTTCACCCAACAAAAAATAACAAACGGCTCTCTAGATCACCATAGCAACATGATTTACAATTGTTTATCTTTGATCTTCTTGTTTTTGTAAATGTCATTCAGGCAACTCTAACCTCACAATTGGCGGCACTTTTACTTGAGTTCCACTTTTAGTTAATGAACACTGATTCACAAGCCACTAGCACATTCTTGTAGTCTTCATTAATTTTCAGGTTGCTTCTTATATGCTCTTTGCATGTCTGTGCATTCTTGCACTGATTTGTAATCCCATTAGCTGCGCTCTCAATTGTTGGCATTTCAACATGAATGCAAACGCTGCATTAAACCTCTGTAACGCTTCGCAACACCTATGCATTAAAGCGACTTTATTATCGTGTCCTGACGCTACACAATTAATCTGCCAGTCATCATAAACTTAGCTACATTTGCCATATTGAGCATAAATTTGAATACAAGCTGATCGCGACCTTGACGATACTGTTGTATACAAATACTAACCTCTGTTAATTAATTACAGTTATTGCTAATCATGTGTTATGTAATTATCACTGTTTATTAGTAACCCTTACTGTTGCAATAAATACAGTATCAATTCTGGCAATGCAACCAGAATTTCTGTAAGCATAATACCATTACAGTATGTCCATTTCTATCTAACCTATACGAAGCCCGTAAACTATATTCTAGCTCATTTGACTGCATATGTTCAATATGTGCATAATGTGCTACCAATCTGTATATACTCGCTTACTTTGTCTACTTTTATTCCATCTACAACTATTTCCCCTTCGTATTTTGTCATGACTTTGGTTTTATTCATGTTCATTCTGAAGCCAAAGCCGTCTGAAGCGGCTTTTAACTCTGCCAGCATTTCAGCAACAGGAGGCTGATTAGCACTATGTTTTCTGCAAAGTACAAGTTGTTTAAATATTTTCCGTCCACTCTGATTCGTCATCTCTCCAAACATGTGATCGTGAATTCGGGACCAAACTAAGTGATCACGAAGTCGTAACAGAAACTGTCTATAATCGTGATGGTAAAGAAGGTGTACAGAGTCCTATAGCCTCGCCGCAAACCAAGACGACAAGACAACGAAAGATACATTCAAAATACAAGGACTGTTATCTTTATCATTAATTGTATTTTATTTGTGAAAATAGAGGAACGTGTTGTATATATTGCGATGGTCTTTAGCCCTGTACTCGGCTCTGGTTGCAATACAGAAAATACAAAATACAGTCACAAAGGCACAAAGTCGAGGCAATGCAAATAACTGGGAAAAGTCATGTAATTTTATTAAATCAGAATAATACTGGTAGAATGGACGATTAACTTTAAAAGCATTCAAATGAGTATACAAATAGGGGAACTCAATTTCAAGTGTTGGAGTTAATAAAAGAATTTCAATTATAATTTCAAAAGTTTGGCAATGTAGAAGCCAGACATGAATTAGTTAAAATTGACACAAGAATTCAAATTGTGCAGAACTTGAGATGAAGAGTTAGTTAGTACAGTAATTAAAGAAAAACTGACGTTGTGAGCTTATTTGATTAAGGTAAGAAAGGATTTACGAATTGGATAATGCAAGCAAGATTAGCATAAAAGAGATTTTGGCAAAAAGGACACAGTTAGTTATTTTTGAAGAAAATGAAACAGTATTTAATGGACAAGAAGATAGGTTATAAACAATTTACTTTGAAAGACAATAATTTTAGTATTAAGAGTTCTAGTTAAATGTTTGTAAAATATGAACTTAATGTTAAATGTTGTTAATTTGTACTAAGCTGATTTCCTTGTATTTGATTTTTGATGTTCATTTGTTTTTAGAAGCTTGGATATTCAATTATTATTAAACGTTGACACCAGCAGCATCTGGCTTTTACTCTGCAATTAATTAAAGTTTTTATATGGTTAAAATAAAGATACAGAGTTGAAACTTTACCAAAGTGTGCAGTTTTATGTGTGTAACCAGTGGTGTTAAAAGGGGCAATTCATCTTGAAAGAGAAAAAAAATGTCACGCCTCCTTCGACGAACCAGCAACGGCAGGCACCCGAGGAGATTGCAATCGAGATCCCAGCGTTCCGGAGGGCTAGGAACGGGTCCAGAAGGTGGAAACAGGCTGTCCGAGGGTCCCAGCAGCGATACCGGCATCAAAGGGCGACCGCAGGTACCGCAGGCACCAGGGAAGGCTTTCCGCAACAGCTACCGATGCAAGAGCGAGGTTAGTGTGGGAATTTTCATTAATCGACCGTAAGGGCGTGAAACATATGAGCCTACCTGTGTCTCGTGAGCTTCACAACCGAGGGCCAGCATTAGTTTCTGTCCAGGCAACGATAATCAGCCAAAAATCTCAATTTAATCCAAATTTGGAGGTTAGAATGCAAGAAACAAAAGAGTAGGCGCAAACAACGAAGATCCGGTTTTCCTAGAACAAAAGAATGTACAGACGCTACCACAAAGGCGCGAAAATCAATCCATAACTCACCTGATTTTTAATTTGCTCATAATTTGATTCTACTAGTCATTTCACAACGCAGAAAGTCGCACAAACTGAAATTTATGTAGGTCAAGGTTAACTGTCAACTCGAGCACCGGCGCAGTGCAGTTTTGATATTATTTCCCAGTGGCGTGCTGCCATTTTCAAATAAATTTAAGGAACCCGACACCTGAGAGCTGAGTTTTCATGTTCTTAATTTTGGAGCTAGCAAATATTATCAATAACGGTTATATGCAATGTTTAAGAGGGCAAAATACCATAGATATTACTAGTTAATTTGGTGAACCCAAGATTAGTCAGTTTAATGTAACATTTACCGATCTTTGAAAAATAATTGGTATGGTAGACAATTTTAATTTAATTTATTTTATTCTATAATAATAAAAACACATATCATATCATAGCAATATATATAATAAGTAGTTGAGATTTTGAAGAGACTGAAAAGAGCAATGGTCAAATCGAGTAATGCAATGGAGACCTAGGACATACATAAGAAACGTTGGAAGCTCACAGAAAAGATAGACCGACGACATAAAGGCATTTGCAGGAAGACGATGGCATCAAATTGCACAAGACAAAGTAACTTGGAGAAATCTAGGCGAGGCCTACGTTCAGCAGTGGACGGAACAAGGCTGAAGAAAAAGTTGAGATGATACCATAGTAGGTCAGATCACGTGGTTGTTGTTGTTGAGAATTTGACACGCGAGATTTTGATTTGTATTCTTTATATTAATATTTTGTGTTCCTTAATAAATATCAGTTATAAATATAACACATTGTAATTAAGAATTTTGCCATTAATAAATATTCAATTATAATTTGCTTATCTGACTTTGGCAATTAGTATTAATCAGTCATTTTGACATTTTTAATATGAAAGTGTTAGCTGTAGGTTTTGTAGTACAATGTTCAAAATAGGTAATTGCACGGCCTAATCTTAATTCTAACATTTAAATTTCAAGTAAATGCGAATTTGCATATTCGGCTTCACTGCAATCTATTGACATTTACGGCTGATGCAATAACAAAGTATTTTTTTACGAAACAGAAGCAAATCGTGATTACTACTCAGATCGGGTCACATGCATAAATCTACAAGAACTGACGACTTACCCGAAATTCCATAACGCTCCTGCTGTCGGCGGTTGTAAATCAGAAACATGATACTTGGAGTGCAAGGCGAATGGCGAGTCCTTTCATATAGCAAGTGGTCACACACGCCCGACCGCGAACACACACTCAGCCAATTCCACAATCAGTCATGCAAGCAAAACAACAAACATTCAACTTTTAGCAGTAATCTGCTCATTACATAATACTTACAAGGGGTTTTATGCCCCCCGCGGCGTTCCCACGTCGCATATCGAAGAAGGCATCGTCAGGTATGTCCTTCGGTGCACCTTCGATTATGTGCCTGTAATAATCCGGAAAAAACGGATGTTTACCGCATCTAGTATGCCTTAACCAAACTTTAACTGCATCAATGGGTCCAAGGCACAAGGAATCTTTGGGAGACAGGCTTCCCAAGCCACCCAGTCGCGCTCATTGAGATCACTAATAAGCAAGGTGCTTAACAGGTCAAGGATTGTGGACCATCTCGCCTAATGGCCACTGGTCCAGGCAAGAGAGCGCTCTTTACGGGGAGTTGACCCCAGGCCAACGATAACAATGAACAACGACCCAATTAATAAAGCTGTCTACAATCAGCATCAGTACGAACAATAACGAATGTTCGACTCCCTTGTACAATAACTACATTTGCAAAGCTACGCAAGCACTAGTATTCCTTTTTACAGACCTCATCGTTTCATCCGCTCTCTTATAAGCCATATAACTACCGCAGTTCAATTCACTTAAAAAACACATAATCGCCGCGAAATGACACCTACGGTGCATTGGCTTTTGCGTGCACACATGTGCGACCTCGCCTACCGACTGCCAAAGCACGTCCCCGATTTTAAAAACAACCCTCGGCCTTTAATTTAGCTTTGGGCTCGTTTCGATTTGTGCTAAATTTAGAAAGTATTATATTTCAGTGGTTGGTTTAGATTAGATAATTATACGAATACAAATAAAATGATTGGATATTTTCAAACAATTCACAGAACACAAAAGTAAATATTACAACAGATATAGGTAACACTTAATTGCGTAATACATTATAAGTGAGAGCAATAATTAATTATAGGCTAGTGAGTTTTTTGTTTCACTCGCGTGCGATATAGGTTATCTTACAGTAGTGGCTTTAGTACAATAAAGTTCGAAGACAGTAAGAATTTTCAACTGTTATAGATCTGTCATTGTCATAGACTTAGTAGCAGCGAGTGAATAATGACACATTTTAGTAGCTTGTGAATAATAGCTTCTTTCAGCCACTCAAAACAATTGCGTGAAGTACATAAAAAGTCACTGCTGTACGGTAAATAACTTTTTCCTACGGTCACCTTTAAAACTGACTATTAAGCGCTCACTGTCAATGCGAAAAGTTAGCGATTCACACATTTTTTCCCTAGTAACCATTTTAGCATCGCAACCACGTAAACAATGTCTTAATGAAATAATCGCGTCACTTCATTTTACTTTACGCATCGCCATGGCTAACCTGATTATTAATTTAATTCGTCATTTTTCTGGAACTGGCTAAAATTATTGACAATTGCATCACGGTGCGTCCATCATCACGCAACAGATTTATTGAGTTTGTGAGTTTTTGTGAAGTTGAAGATGGAATCTGAAGGTAATTGCACCCCGCCTGAAGTATTTGAAGCGACCCAGACAGCAACTAACGAGTTGTTGCCGGCCAAATCGCGCGGCCTTTATGAACGGCGGTACAACGACTTCATCAAATGGTGTGTATCGAAATTTCAATTATTTAACAATTTTGTTATTTATTTATGACCGTAGAAAAAATTTTGTATGTATTTCGAGTGTAAATGGCCATTTTGGTATTCGGTTGCTTTTTCGTGCCTCGCTACCGCTCGCCACGAAACTCGCATCCTCATACCAAAATGGCTCTCTTTACACACTAAATACATAAATAACTATTATTTCATTTTTGATCCATAATATTGCTTATTGGCCCTCGATAGCGGGCGTAATACAGCTTTTATGGTTTGAAGGCCTAGCAAGTTACTACGTAGTATAACAAACGCCAAGGATGTAGTACACCAACGCCAACAATCTGCATAGAAACCATAGCATACCATCATACCAAAAATGCACAGCTTCAACACAACGATGACGCAGTAGTCTGTAGCCAAAATACTAATTCCTTGAATTTTGTCCATTTTGAGAACCAAAATGAAATAAAACGTTTGTACCACTTGAATAATCTCGGGAAATTAAAAGCTCTTCGCTTTGCGTCGCGCTTTAAACATTCCCACGAGGTATAGTCGATTGATCATGCTCTTAATACATAAATAACTAGTATACAACTTATTAAAGGTACCTACTGTTGCCAAATAAAATGTTGATACTTTCAACACACTTTTAAAATTTTGAATTTTAGCAGTTTTCGAGTTTCTTTTCGTTACTTGGAAAAATTATTTAATAGCTATTTATGTTACATGTGGGAGAAAGACATAATTTTTTACGCCTGTGCATTGCAAAACGGGACCAAGTCGAGTTCTGTTAGCCTGACTTTAATTGTTCGGCCCGTAAACATAAATATTAAGCAAAACTCGGTGAATCCTTCGAAATCTTTAGGCTTCAAATCACATACTGCCACAAAAAATATTAAGTTCGAGTCTGCGTGATTCCAATACTCACCATACAAACCAGCTATAATATTTACGAAGCTAACCTGCAAAACAAAGGAATTTATGGACATGCTCTACTCCAATTTCGATATGAACGAACAACCACTCCAGGTGCAAATGCGCATTTGAGTTTTCAAACAAGGGATACTGCAAATAAAGCGAACACGTTCAGGCAGGAGGTCGCCTCTTTTATTTTCCCAACCGTCCCCAGGCCGCAAGACCTAAATAATACGCATACATCTACGACGGCCTATTATTAATGTTGTCAGGGCACATGCAAAGTGGTCAAGCTGCAGACATATTGTGTCCCTTCTAGGAAACGCAGCCGCTGAAGATCGACATCCTCCACCATGTGCATGTGAGTCGAAGAGCGGCCTCGGGCACAAAATGCTTCCATGGAATTCTGGCCGGTACGCAGCTGCAGCGGTTTTTAGAAAATTTGTCTCCTGTGTTTCAGAGGATTATAACCGGTGAGTTGACACTTCCAGCCTTCGAACTGTTTCGTGTGTTGTAAGTTGTTAATTACCGAAAGCGTGTATCTTGCTACATCAGCAACGTGTTAAGAAAAGATTCGTCCAAGTCTTAATATTTATTCTTTTTAAATGGATGGTATAGTAAATCGCTCAAATAAACATTTGCGTTCGAAATGTATTTGCCACATCGTCTTTTTGAACGATTGTTATGAAGAGTAGTCTTTACTTCTCATTCCAGATGGCGTGGTGTTATTTCAATGTCTTGTTTCTACGACATTTTACATTTTATACTAAATTATTACCTGCGGTGCTTTTCAGTTCAACTTCTTCTGAAAGTTAATTTTCTAGTGTTATTTGAACTATTAACAGTATTCGAACACCACAAATTACAAAACAGATATGTGCTATGCAAGACCTAAAACTGGGACAGTTAATATGTTCTGCTGTGAATGCGTTTTTAACTTACTTGTCAACTTGTTTAGGCCTTGCTATGAACCACAATTGATATCGTAAATGTAATTCTTTAAAGGCTCGTTTAACCTAATGAAATAATGCTAAAATCTATCAAGAGCTGTTCTAGCTTTTTTGTCTTGGATAGTACATACAACGGAATAGTAAAACAAAAACATATATTAACAATATTGTCGATTTTTTTACAGTTACTACCGTCTTGATATATTATGAATTATAGACGGAAAACAAATGTCATAAAGTGTTGATAGTAACAGATTTCTGCAGAATCGGTGAACGAACATACTTCATACATTTTAAGTAGGTAATATTATGTAGCACTGAAAGGAACGAACAATAGTATCAGGTGCACAAAATCAGATAAAAACTAAACATAATGCATAATATCGGGTGGATAAAAAAATTAACTCTGTTGAAGGCCGGATAACTTCGGCTACGGTAGAGATACAGGCCTGCGGTTTTCAGTTCATGTAAGGAAGAGTGAAAAATTGTGTAAAAAAATCTTACCCGTCGTTTAAAAAATAACTGAAACGTGAATGTCTTAAAGAAGACAGTGGAAATAGTTATTTGTACAACGAATATCTAATAAAAGCCCACTTTTTTGCACCCGTGAGTAAGTTTAGCTAACTACACTACTCTATTTTTTAATGCCGCGAACGAAGTTATGCAACTCAAAATACTATTTCCAATGAAACCTAGATTGAACAATTTTATTTTTTAAGAGTGCAATCCAAGAAGCATCTGAAAAAATATGTGTCATGAACTCTTGAAGTCATATAAATTTCAAATAAGCATGCATTACTTAGAACTAAGCAGTAACCAAACTATGATTGGTCGAAACAAAGGCATCATTACAACCATCTGAAAATCAAATAGTTTTTTCAAACTTGTCAATTTGACATTAACTATTAATCCTTAAAAAAATCATAGACGACCCGATAAATATTGGACAAAAAGGCTGGCCTACAACGTTTATTTGAATTATACTAATGTGGCATTCCCGTTTCCATAAGGACTTTGTTACGGTATTAAAACAACTTTACAACACCCACCCAAGGTGAGCATCGCACCACGGAATCAGTCCTGAAAAACTGGCACACCTGCCCTGAGATTTGCTAAAAACAGACTAAAGGCCACGGCTGGAACGCTCAGGGAGTCGGGTGTGAGTCACACGATACGTTCTGGGCAAGCGTGATGAGGCATATATAGGGTACGTCAAAATTATAAGGGCGCCACCAAACCTGACTTTAAATGGGCTCGGGTAACCGGGCTTGGACGGTTAGACGAGGCAACAAGTACGTTAGTTACTACTTGATAAGGGTACTCGAGAAGTATCGAACTCGGATGACAAAATCGATAATTTGAGGTTTGAATCGTTAGTTCGGGTTTGTGCTGCCACTGCGGGGGGGCTGCTCCACTTACCTGCACACTCCACTACTCAGAGGTCGTCGTACATCTAATCGTGACACTAGCTGTTTATTCTGAAAAAGTAAAGCATGCGGGGGTTGTACACAGTAATAAGCCCCGCGCTTGCACAATTGTCTATTGAATGACGTTATACAGGATCAGGCAACGAATGGGTCACCATTCTAAACCTAGGGCTTAACGTAAACCCCAGCTGGAGGTAATCGCACTATAACTAAAGCGTATAAATGTTACACACAAAAACAATATCCAAATAGAATATTACAAGAAAGCGTTCGAAACGCCTAAAATTAGCAATGCAGCGAAAGTCAATGTTTGCACAGTTACAAACCAAGAATGTACTACTGAATGAATGCGACCAAAGTCCATTGCTTACACGGCACATTCGCGTAAAAGGGGTCACTAAGTTACATAATCTCTTTAAATGGTACCTGGTATTTATTCTGGACTTCTGCTGAGCAGTACGGGTGGCAGTCAGCAGCGCCTGCATTTGCAAGCACATCTCCTGGGGCAACGATTCCGTCGAATAATGGCGTAATATTTCAATGTAGTCACTCACATGGGATCGGTGTGACAGAAACGTATGGGCATTATTCACGTCCTGCAGCGAGTCCCCAACAACTAGTAGAAATGAAAGAATCACTTCTTTTCACGACATGGCCGGACGTAGCCCCCAACAACAACGCCAAGGAAAACGCGCTCACAAAACGACACGTGCGTCACACACAAGAGCTTCCTGCCGACTCTCGCTTAAGGCGAAACAGTTTATCAAACACTTGCTGAAGCAGCACGAGACGGGAAAAAGGCTGGCGTCCCCGCCATGGCGGGAACACCGGGCCAACACACACTCTGCGACCTCCTTGATCAACGGCCTGAGCTGAACTGCCAAGCAAGAAGCGTTACGACGCCGGAAGTGGCGTGAGCCAAAACGGCGTTACTACGTGACTCTCGACAGCCAATGGCGATGCGCCCAATAAAACAAATACGTTCCGGTGACAAAGAGAGCGCGAGGCCTCGCAGCCACACGCTTTCAAAAGGATGTTCCAAAAGATCCAAGCGCGTCTACATACAGGGTACTCGGAAACGAATGAGCACGGAATGAGCTTGCGTTTGTGACTAAAAGTTAAAAATAGGTTTTCGATATAACTAAACTGCCCTAAAGGCGTGAAATGTAATTCAAATTACTGTCGACGGCATAATGGCTTAACAACTTGATTGTTACTAGTGGTTTCTATGGGTACGCCACGCCATGTGTAAATGCGTTTGTTTTAAAATGCAATATATGAACCGTACTTTTATTAAAAAAGAAGCATCAGAAAGAACAACAGGGCATGTAATAACCCACATACTTGCTGCAAACTGAAGTCTTTATACTATTTGATCAACAGAATTCTTTCCCCGTACAATATATTGTGTTTTTACATACTCAGTAACGTTTCTATATTGAATTTTAAAATAAACGCATTTACACATATTGTGCGTTATAATAAACTCCCTGTATATATAAAACAGAATTAATTGTAAAACAAGAGCAGTCAAAAAAACATATTTTCCTAGTCTAAAACTGAGTGTGAGTTTAGAGCGCCACCTATTGCATTTTTATTTGAAATTTATTTAATGTTAATTATAAAGCAACAAAACATAATGAACTTATATTTTATGACTGTTTCGACACGTATGGCTTAAAGACATTTTTTGTATCATACATTTCTGAGGTCGCACCACCCTTAAACGAGGGGGTTAACAAGGCCTCGGCTAGCTCTTTTAACTCTCGATAGAATATGGCGTGGCGTAAGGATCAGGCTAAGAAATGCTTCGGGTTTTTACAATTGAACAGTAGATAATAAAAGAATTGGGCGCCATGTCGTTATTCACAACAATTAAACAAACCTAGCTAGCAAAATAGATCAACACCTGCCTTGTAAGCTTCGCTGCATACCTCAATCTAAATGTAGCAAAGCGAACAACAACAAATACAAACATTAACAGTCGAAAAATATTTCGGAATTCGCTAAGTATAGCTTAAATAACAAGTACAGGCTAACACCTGTGCAATATACACGCTATTTTAGCAATTTTGAATTATTTATATACCCGCACTTAGCGGTAATAACAACTGAGCCAAAAAGTTTGATTAAACTCGCTCAGTTTGATTTGCTAAGATCTTAGTAGTACTGATATATGTTGCAGCATAATGCATGTACTACAGTTTAACTTGATGTTGAATTCCAGCGATCGGCAGAGAAATCCCGATGCGGTGAATTCTTCTACGAAAACTCAAGGCCAACTTGACTGCATGATCCCAAGGTCGAAGCTCGAAATAAACTAGCATCCAAAAGGAAAGATATTCCTGGCTACGCACAAGCGCGAATTAGGGAAGCTGTAAACGTTAGCTCCGGGATGCTGAATTTAAGCCTTCTAGTTCAAACTAAACGAATTTGACCCTAAACTAGCCCATACTAAACGAATTTCAGCCCAAACTAAACGGCCTAAATATTTGAAAAATTAGAAAGTGAAATAAGCTCGCAAAAGCATTCTTACCGAACGGTGTTCTCGGCGTAATGTGGAGGACGCCTTGCAGCGATTTCGATGAGCGGAAGCGCAGAGCAATCCAGCCTAAATAACCAAAATTCATATGCAAAGACTAGAATTAGAGGAAACGCTCTTACCAGCGCTAGAAGCGCGTCTGCAAGCAATGCTACAAGCGGCTTCGCTTGCTTGAAAAACAAGAACGCTTCGAAAAATCAATACTAAACCAGATATTGCACTGTTTTCACAGCCAACGTGGATTGAAAATGCGACCACAAACTCAAACGCAAAAATGTGCAGGTGTTTTAATCTCTGAATACGAGCGCCTACCGCGATAAGCTTGAATACTTTTGCTACAAATTATAGCTATAAGATGGTCCGAAAGTCGGTGTTAAATGCATTAACGCGCTTTTGAAACAAAGTTGAAACGGAGCATTACAAGGTACAAAAAGTAAATGACAAGTTGACACTGTCAAGCTGAATTCACGCTAGGATCCTTGCTTCATAACATTACACTTAATAAACATATATCTAATTATTTGCCGTTTTATCCCTTAGCTAGCTCAGTGAACGTGAAACTCCCTTAATATCTCAGTTAGTCTCTTACGCAAGATCATTATCTGCAAAACAGAAATCTGGTTTTCCCTTATAATGTTGGTCGGACTGAAACTTCAATTTAAACAATGCACAAAAAACCCGAAGTGATTACATCATCTATTGACTTAAAAAACATATAAAAACAAAAAACACGCATAAAAAGACAAAAGAAATGAAAGAAAATAGAATTAATATCTCAAACAACCTACGTACGAGATAGATTGAGACTACTCGTAGGCGTGTTACAAACATAAATGAGCAACGTAAATCATTGCCAAAAATAACGTTGAAGTAATTATATTTTAAAAGAACGCAAATTTCAAAATGTATTTAACAAAACTGGTCTGTCAAAATTGCCTGGAGCGGATGGATACTTATTTTAGTCGCAGATAAAACACGTTTCTGCGTGTTTTCAAAAACTAGCAATTAAACGTAACCCTATCACGCTCTGCAAATATTTTATTTGGAACTGGCTGCTGCATACCTTTAAACACGGCACGCCTCGATTGCATCACCCGCTCCTGGCGGGCATTATGTTGGGAACCACTGATCGCGTGCGGACCTGTAAGGATAGTTGAATTGGCGCCTTTCAAAATAGACACATCAAATAAATCTTTAAATATAACACAATGAGTGTACTTACATATACACTTGGAAGATGCGTTTACGGAATTTGCAAACGCTGGCTCGCTGCACTTTAACACTGTTTGCAGCAAATGTTTACTGTCAGGCTTTTTTAACCGCTTCAAATTCACTTAAAGGTATGATTCCGATGGTGAGCGCAGACTTTAAACGGCCGACTGCAAACTGCAGACTGCAGCGGCAGACCGCCACTGGCAGTACTGGTTTGACTATTTTTATGTGAAATCCATTCTGAACATAGCGTCACTGTCGCTTGCGGTCGCACCTCGCCGTCTCTGTAGACCGCACTACCGATCCAGAACCAGTTCTGACGCTGACCGCAGAGCGACAATACGTGTTTTTAATCCTTTAAAAAATAAAAATGAGTTTTTCAAATAATAATTTCAGATAATGACAAATTAATAAACATTTTAGCAAAACATTCAGTTATTTATGACGCAGGACACGATAGTTATAGGAATAATCTAGTAAAAGAAAATGTTTGGAAAGCATAGAATTTAATCATAAATAATTTTGTCTAATGATACAAACTGATGTATAGTTGCTATTGTTGACATTTATATCATTTCATTTATATTAGTACCTACATTTTGTGGATATAATTATTCAATTCTTCACGTTCCGCAGTCAATAGCAGCGTCTTGCCATGAAACTGCAAGACCAACTTGTCGCCGTGAGCAACATTGATCAGACCACAAACGGCAACGGCACTGCGGGCTGCGGCTGCAGCCTGCAGTTGCAGTCGGTTGCTGCGGTCACCATCGGAATCATACCTTTATATCTCCCTGGGCGAATTCACGTACTATACTTTCCACTCTAACAAATCCATGCAGTTCTCAGAAGAGGCTGCGTGCGGCTGCTGCCTCCTTTATTAAATTTGCATGAGTTGAAAATCCCCGCATCCCGCGTACAGCTTGTGTTTATTGCTGCACTCGCGAAAAACACAATTCATAATACACGTCCAGCGCAGGACCGGCTTTACGAGCATTTTCTTACATAAAATACAGTATTAAATCTAAGGATAGAACATAGGAAATACAACTTGGCTTCTGTATTTAAGCATGAAAATAAATATTATCGATAAAAGATCTAGTTGGCCCGTTACACATAGCATAATTCTCGGCCTTTGTCAATAATAGGAATTAAAGAACAAACATTCTTTTTACATTTCGTAAAAAATTTTCAAAATCCATCTTAGAAGATAAATAATCGATTACGAAACTATATTTTTCTGTAAAAAATTTAAGATATTTTCTAAAAATTTTTTTCTCGTTGGCCACTTTCTACCAATGACTTCTGCCCTGGAGTTTTTAAATATGAATAACATTTTTCGCAGTCCATATATGTATGAACTTGTAGTTAACTCGAACAATTTTATTGAAAACCCGAAGCCCAAAGAATGATTGCCAAACCCGAAGTTTTCGGGTCAAAATGACAATGTTGGCAACCTTATTTGCGAACGCAAATTCAAAAAATAGATCAAACTACTGATCAACCAAAAGAACGCTTGCAAAGGCTGCAGCAAATATAGTCGTTTATTTTATGCATGGAAAAGAATATTTTGGGCTACTGGATTTTGCGTGTTCGAAACCAAGCCACAAAAAGATGCAAATTTACAATGTTTCTTATACAATAATCCAGGATTTCACTCTAATAGCTGATTTAGTCAGGCAACTGCACAGTGCCCAATTATTCTTAGGATCTTCGGTATAGGCTGTAATAAGTTGGGGTCGAGTGGCTGACCGGAAGCCAGGAGTTGGCACTAACCTGCCCCGCGGCGGAAGGTCAACTACAGGGGAGGACAAAGGCATAGCACTCCAGCCTCTGAAATCGCAAGACCGTTGGGTATCACCTTCAATGATTGGTGATATGTGATCTCAGATTGCATCCTACACGTGGTGGCCCTGTTGAAACTAAACCCAGCGGATCTAGACTGGGAAGTCGATAAACATCCCTCAAGCCAAGTTGGAAGATATCGTGACGAGGGCTGCATGGAACTGGGGAGGCAGTTTCACGAACGATTCCTTCGGAGCACCTGGCGCAACTCCGTCGTACTAAGTCGCCTTACCTCGTCGTTCGGGCTCCGGCGAGGGTTGACCTTTTTTCCCGATCACTCGTGGGAACAACATGGATGAATTAAATTTAACTATAAAAACAAAAGAAAAAAAAAGAAAACCCAAAAAAAAATAACTCTCCCCCTAGGGGGCAACCCCAGGGATCGGCTGGAGGATCTTGGATGGATCCAGCCGAATACAGGAAACTATCGGGCGCTGCAAAGCGAAAACTGAAGCGCCAACGACTGCAAGAGGCAGGAACCGGGAGCAAAGGCACCGGGACAGTCCCAAGCAGTCAGCCGCAACCAGGGCCTTCAGGGACCAGGGCTGGCGCAAGAAAAGGGGACGACGGGAGAGGGTCAAAAAGGAACCGATCCGAAGGAAGTACCCCAAAGCAGCAGAAAAAAAGGAGCAGGGTGGAAGAACCTGCTCGCAGCTACAAAGAGGCCATCACTGGGGAAAAAATGGTAATTCTGCCAGACGGTTACCCAGATGAGACCTTAAATGTCGAGCAGGCAGGGTTGATTAGAACCTACCTGCTCGAAAAAATTGATGAAATCGAAGATGGGGGGAATGTACCCCACCCGAGATTTCTTGAGGTACGCCACGGCAGGGGAAGACTTAACGTGACCTGCGCGGACCTCGAAACCAGAACGTGGCTGGAGATAACAATAAAAGGCTGTATACCATGGGAGGGAGCGAAACTAGTACTCAGGGAGGCCAAGGACGTTCCCAAACCAGTATACACCCTAGCATGGATTCCATTCTGCACAGGCTGCAGAAACAGAACAAAGGTCTTTGCACAAAGACCTGGCAGGTGACGGACTCCAAGCCGGACCCCAAGGGACAGCAGGTAGTCATCGCCATGTCAGAACAGTCCTGGACTCAGCTACAGGACGTTGACTATAGGCCTGTAGTGAAGCCATAAATCGCAATAACTCGTTGTCAACAGTTAGCGTAAGAATTCCAAAGAAAGGAAACTCGCCCATAAAATTAAACAGTGCGTGCAATAAAAATTCTTGAAGTGCGAGCAGTTAGCTTAAGTGCCATTTGAAAACTTTCGAGCTAAAGGGGTAAAAACGACTAATGTCAAAAAGTGATTTGTACGACGGAATACAAAAGAGAGAAACTCTGTAAACGTCCACGAGCTCCTGCAAACAAAAGCGAAAAGGAATGCTCAAATCTGACGAACACTTTCCTAAATAAGAAGCGAAAGTGGACGAACAATACGGCAGTAAAACTGCAGCTTCAAAAATCGAAAGTGAATGTCCAGTGGGTGCATCATAAAACTCCAACCCTTGTGCGCGCTAGTGAAAGTGTGTCGACCCTTTTGCCCAATAGATACAATACCATTGTTGTCACTAGAATAGAAAATCCTTTTTGTATATTGTGTAAATTGTGTAACATGGGTATATAAACCAGAGCGATGGGGTTGAAGAGAGGCATTGCATATCAGGTCTTCGCCTGTTAAACCACTTTGGTTAAACAGACACGCTAAGAGTCAAATCCTCGATGCGTTTGATATCAATCTCATACTTAGTGGAACATTTGCTTTGAATGTTTCCACGGGCCAAGTGTCAGATCCACAACCGCCCATACGTATGCCTGATTAAACAGACCTATTCGCTCTGCACTTGTAGTAATATAAAAAGCTAATCCGCACATTTAATTTTATGTCTGTAATCCGTTGCGTTAAATAAAGAATATTAAAAGTGGTGGAGTTATTCGTGTGTGTAATTTCTAACAAACACCGTAACCAACCCACATTATTGGTGACCCCAGACAAGAAACACAACGGGCACCAACTTTATTGGTGACCCCTGATAACGAATATCAGCAGTGTTTTCGCCGGGTAAACCCACCTTATTGGTGACCCCGGACTAAGAACATCGTAAAATAAACAAATCAGTCCTCAGTGTTATGTACCTCGAATTCATCCTAAATTGGTGATTCTCGACTACGAACTACGCAAAAACAGCATAAATTAGACGATTAAAAACTGGCGTTCGCGACCGGGTAATCGGTAAACAGTGAATTAAAATTAAGTGAAGTCCGCTACGACATTTCACGATGGAAACAGAAGGCAACATATCTGTCACTACCAACAGCGAATCAACAACCAGTTCAGTCGACAGGACTAACATCAGAGTACCTCCATTTTGGCCAACAAAACCTGCACTGTGGTTCGTACAACTAGAAGGACAGTTTGCCCTCAACAACATTACGCGAGATACCACCAAATATTATTACGTAAGTGCTAATCTAGACAATAAATACGCGCAAGAAGTCGAAGACATTCTCACCAACCCGCCACGTCAAGACATGTACGAGACGCTCAAACAGGCTCTAATTAAGCGCCTATCCACTTCTCGCGAGCAGAAGATAAAACAACTTCTAGAGCACGAGGAAATAGGCGATCGCACACCGTCCCAATTTTTGAGGCATCTCACGAATTTAGCAGACGGCGAGGTACCAGAGAACTTCATACGCACATTATGGATCGGGCGACTTCCAGATAGCATGCAAGCTATCCTGATGACGCAATCAAGCAGCAACCTCCAAGCCGTGTCCACTTTGGCAGACAAAATTGCCGAAATCACCCCCAGGACGTTCCAGGTGGCATCCACTGCTTCTCGCGGCGACGACGAGAAAATCAATCAGCTGTGCAAGCAAGTTGCTGACTTATCCCAGCAAGTTGCACGGATGAGCCGAGAAAAACAGCCGCGAAGCAATAGCACACAACGGTACCGTTCCAGGTCGCAATCTTCGTCGCGAATCTGTTGGTACCACCGCCGATTTAAAGACAATGCAACGAAATGCACTCAACCGTGCCACTACCAAAAAAACGATCAGGGGAGTTCGTAAACGCGGCACATGACTCCTTGTCTAACAATCGCCGCCTATTTCTAACGGATATGTCAACTAAATGGCTTTTTCTTATTGACACAGGGGCGGATTTGTGTGTATTGCCGAGAACATTTATAAAAGGACCGCGTGCGCGTACCGAGTACGAACTTAGCGCGGTAAACAACTCGGTAATTAGTACATATGGACATATAGTGTTAAATTTAGATTTTAAGCTGAGGCGAACATTTTCGTGGAAATTTGTCGTCGCAGACATCGACAAGCCGATAATTGGCGCAGACTTTCTCAGCCACTTCGGTTTACTTGTTGATATTAGAAACAAGCGCCTAATAGACAATGTAACCCAGCTGAAAGCAATCGGTGTAGTGCGGGAGTGTGTATCGCCACAAATAAAAACAATTTCCGGCGACTCGGCTTTCCATAAGCTTCTAGCGAAGTTCCCGGACATCGCGCGTCCGTCAGTTCTGCCTAAGAAAATAAAACATGCCACTACACATCGAATAATTACGTCAGCTGGACCTCCTGTCACGTGCAGGCCTAGAAGACTCCCACCGGATAGGTTACATGCAGCTAAGAAAGAGTTCCAGTTTATGCTCGATCAGGGAATAGCTCGCCCATCCAAAAGTAATTGGTCTGCAGCCCTTCATCTAGCGCCCAAGAAAGACAATGGATGGCGTCCTTGCGGAGATTATAGAGCACTAAACGCGAGAACTCTGGCGGACTGCTATCCTGTGCCACACATCGAGGATTTCGCGCACAATCTTTTTGGTTGCAAGATCTTCTCAACAATCGATCTGGTAAGAGCCTTCAACCAAATCCCAGTCCACAGCGACGATATCTGCAAGACAGCAATTACAACTCCATTCGGAATGTACGAATTTCCATTTATGAGTTTTGGTTTAAAGAATGCTGCCCAGACGTTCCAGCGTTTTATAGATGAGGTTACCAGAGGACTCGACTTTTGCTACGCATTCATTGACGACCTACTGGTAGCTTCCACATCAGAGGAACAGCACCTGGAGCACCTCAGCCAACTCTTCAGCAGGCTCAGCGAGTATGGAGTACTGATCAACTCGGCAAAATGCAACCTTGGCAAGCCCAGCGTCAACTTCCTTGGGTACTCCATTTCACAAGAAGGAATTAAACCCCCAGAAGACCGCATCGAGGCTATAAAGCAAGTGCCCAAGCCCAAGACAATTAAAGAGCTGCGCCGTTTCTTAGGAATGCTGAACTTCTACAGAAGGTTCCTTCCTAACGCAGCAGAAGTCTTGACTCCGATGAATAAACACCTGCAAGGACCCAAAGTAAAGCCAAAAACGGAAATCCAATGGAACCCAGAGTCGGAAGAAGCTTTCTCACGCTCCAAAACAATACTAGCAAACGCTACCCTCCTGGCGCATCCAGCACCTGCAGTTCCAACATCAGTCATGGTTGATGCATCTGATGTCGCCATGGGAGCTGTGCTACAACAGCATGTGGACGGAGCATGGCAGCCCTTAGCGTTTTTCTCCAAAAAGCTAAACGCTGCCCAGAAGAAATACAGCGCCTACGATCGGGAGCTACTGGCAGCTTATTCGGCTGTGAAGCGCTTCCGCTACTTTGTAGAAGGCCGAAAGTTCACGCTCTACACCGACCACAAGCCATTAATATACGCGTTTCAACAAAAGCCAGAACGCGCCTCGCCCAGACAATTCCGTCACCTGGACTTTATTGGACAGTTCACGACGGATATTCGTCATGTCGCTGGAAGCGACAACATTCCCGCGGATACATTATCACGTGTGTCTGTTGCAGGTTGTTCAGCAGCTTTTCCAGGCAGCCCAATTAACTACAAAGCGCTGGAAAAAGCGCAAGAATCGGATGCCGAGCTGAAGACATTCCTACACCCTGAGGCCGTGCTAGACTTGAAGAAGGTCTACTTCCCGGATCAGGATGCGGATGTCTACTGCGATTCGACTACGGGGACACTACGCCCTTTTGTCACGAAGCAGTTCCGACGCCCGGTGTTCGACGCCCTCCACAACCTCTCTCACCCCGGAATTCGAGCCACGACGCAGCTCGTCTCCTCCAGGTTTGTATGGCCTTCCATACGCAAGGACTGCAGCCTTTGGAGCAAGACGTGCATCCCATGTCAGCGTTCGAAGATCACCAGGCACGTAGCAGCACCAGTGGGAAACTTCTCCACGCCCTCCTCCAGGTTTGAGCACGTGCATCTCGACCTTGTTGGGCCACTTCCTTCATCGCTAGGCAATACGTACTGCCTGACATGCATCGATCGCTACTCCCGATGGCCTGAGGCCATACCAATCCCTGACAGCACGGCTGAAACGGTGGCCAGAGCCTTCTTCAGTAGCTGGATAGCTAGATTTGGAGTGCCTCTGCGGATCACAACGGACCGCGGCCGGCAGTTCACCTCCAATCTGTTCAAGGAATTAGCCAACCTTTTGGGATCGCAGCACATGCACACGACAGCATACCATCCGGCAGCTAACGGCATGATAGAAAGATTTCACCGCCAGCTAAAAGCCGCAATTGAGTGCCACACAGACACCAAATGGACAGAGCACCTGCCAGCAGTTCTCTTGGGCATTCGCACAGCCATCAAGGAAGACCTCAACGCTACCTCAGCCGAGATGGTCTACGGCGAAAACATTCGACTACCAGGGGAATTTTTTACTGCTACGAAAGACGTACATGCAGCCGATTTCGTAAACCAGCTCAGAGAGAATTTTGACAAGGTACGCCCGACTGCAGCTCAGCATCATGGCCAGCGCAAAGCATTCGTCTTCAAGGATCTCGCGACTTCCACACATGTGTTCGTCAGAAACGATGCGACGCGCAAGCCCCTGCAAGCTGTTTACAATGGACCATTCCGTGTGATTTCCAGAGCAGCAAAAACCTTCAGCGTCGAAATCCGCGGCAAGCCAGTGACGACCACGATAGATAGGCTCAAACCCGCCTATCTTGCAGCTGAGCCAGAGCAGGAGCAAGCTGCAAGCAGCACCGCGGCGCACAAAGACGCCGATACAAACAAGCAGACGACAACCACCAGAAGTGGACGGCGAGTACATTTCCCGGATTACTTCCGGGCAGCATAATCTCGTGGCTTAACCACTGGTAAGGGGGTCATGTAGTGAAGCCATAAATCGCAATAACTCGTTGTCAACAGTTAGCGTAAGAATTCCAAAGAAAGGAAACTCGCCCATAAAATTAAACAGTGCGTGCAATAAAAATTCTTGAAGTGCGAGCAGTTAGCTTAAGTGCCATTTGAAAACTTTCGAGCTAAAGGGGTAAAAACGACTAATGTCAAAAAGTGATTTGTACGACGGAATACAAAAGAGAGAAACTCTGTAAACGTCCACGAGTTCCTGCAAACAAAAGCGAAAAGGAATGCTCAAATCTGACGAACACTTTCCTAAATAAGAAGCGAAAGTGGACGAACAATACGGCAGTAAAACTGCAGCTTCAAAAATCGAAAGTGAATGTCCAGTGGGTGCATCATAAAACTCCAACCCTTGTGCGCGCTAGTGAAAGTGTGTCGACCCTTTTGCCCAATAGATACAATACCATTGTTGTCACTAGAATAGAAAATCCTTTTTGTATATTGTGTAAATTGTGTAACATGGGTATATAAACCAGAGCGATGGGGTTGAAGAGAGGCATTGCATATCAGGTCTTCGCCTGTTAAACCACTTTGGTTAAACAGACACGCTAAGAGTCAAATCCTCGATGCGTTTGATATCAATCTCATACTTAGTGGAACATTTGCTTTGAATGTTTCCACGGGCCAAGTGTCAGATCCACAACCGCCCATACGTATGCCTGATTAAACAGACCTATTCGCTCTGCACTTGTAGTAATATAAAAAGCTAATCCGCACATTTAATTTTATGTCTGTAATCCGTTGCGTTAAATAAAGAATATTAAAAGTGGTGGAGTTATTCGTGTGTGTAATTTCTAACAAACACCGTAACCAACCCACAGGCCCTTCCTAAACTTCTCCCGGGTATCTTTTAAGAAACTGGGTAAGAAGAAGGAGGAAGGCGAGAAGAAAGAAGGGCAGACAGAAGAAGAAGGACCTTCTCAGGCAATGGAAGTGGAGGGATCTTTGGAACCTCCACTCTCGCAATCGCCAGAGGAAATGGAGGTAGAGGGGCCTCGGGAACCTCTACCTGCAGAAGAACCACAGGCGGAAGGGACTTCAGAACCCCCCCAGGTGAAAGAAGGGGGAGGGTCTAAGGAACCTCCCTCTCCTTAAGCCCAAAAACCTAAGTAGAAGCTACAATGGCGCTGAAACTGCTACAGGTAAATATACACCATTGTAAGAACGCATCGGCGGTCTTACAGGCTTATGCCATCAAAAATAATATTGATATTATATTAATTCAAGAACCTTGGATTAAGGGTAATAAAATAATGGGACTAGGGATGACCAAGGGCTGGACTCTGCACAGTTCCGATGAAGTCATGCCTAGAACCTGCATACTTGCTAAATCAAATTTGAATCTGATCACATTAAGAGACCTTTCTTGTAGGGATCTTGTGGCAGTCAAAACCAAAATGGTTATGGAAGGGAACGAGAGGGAGATCATTATCGGATCCGTATACCTCCCATATGACCAGCCAGGAGATCCACCCACTCCTGAGATGAGGAAGCTAGTAGGACACTGCAGAGGGGCGAATCTGCAGCTACTACTAGGATGTGATGCAAACGCTCACCACATAGCGTGGGGAAGCAATAACACCAACCCCAGAGGTGAGTCACTCCTTGATTTCTTTATAGAAAATAGGCTCTTGACAATGAATCTAGGCAATGAACCCACATTTGTAACTAGTGTTAGAATGGAGGTCATTGATATAACTATAGCCACTACAGCTATGGCAAACATGGTAGAAAAATGGTATGTATCTGAAGAGCCATCGCTCTCGGACCACAGATACATCAGATTTGACATCAAAACACCAGTGCTAACCGACCTGGAGTACAGGAATCCCAGAAACTGCAACTGGGGGTCATATAAAGAGAACCTTAAGCAGGCACTACGGGATTGCCCCTCCAGGGCCAGTAACACTGTTGAATTAGAAACAATGGCAGATGCCATCGCTGAATCACTGATAAATGCCTTCGAATCGAGTTGTACTGCAACTTCCAGAAGGTCAACCAGAGATGTTCCATGGTGGAACGGTCGACTTTCAGAGCTGCGGGTGGAGACAAGAAGGCTATTTAACAAAGCAAAAAGGACAGGGAAGTGGGAACCTTATAAAGAAGTCCTTACAAAATACAATAACGAAGTGAGGAAAGCAAAACGATCCTCATGGAGGGAGTACTGCAAGGGAATCGACAAGACACCAGAATGTGCAAAACTCCAAAAAGCGCTAGCGAAAGATAGACCACAGATAGTGGGAACACTAAAAAAACCTGAAGGAGGATACACGGAAACTGGGAAAGAAACACTGGCAGTTTTACTACAGGCACACTTCCCAGGCAGTATACTATTACAAGAAGATAATACCAGTGATCACGGTGTAGAAATACCTTTACGCAGGGCCACACAAGAGAACTGGAAGACAGCACATCAAGTGATAAACATAACAAAACTTAAATGGGCATTACACAGTTTTGAACCATTTAAAGCTCCAGGTGGAGACGGGATCTACCCAGCTCTACTCACTCAGGGCTGGGGTGAACTATCCACCCGTCTATGTGCAATGCTAAGGGCAAGTCTGGCCCTAGGCTACATACCAGCAAGCTGGAGAAAGGTGAGAGTGGTATTTATACCAAAGCCGGGAAAGGAAAGCTATGCCCAGGCAAAATCTTACCGACCAATAAGTCTGACGTCATTCATTCTGAAGACGCTAGAAAATTTAATTGACAGGTATATAAGGGACGAAGTACTGGTGATTTCTCCATTACATAGATACCAATATGCCTACCAATCAGGAAAATCCTGCGAACTGGCTATACACGAACTAGTCAGCAAGGGGGAAAAAACTATACAATCCAAAGACTTTGGCCTGGGAGCCTTTCTGGACATCGAAGGTGCTTTTGACAACACCTCGTTCGACTCAATTCATCTAGCCTTGAATAGCAGGGGAATAAACGACACCCTGAGCAGATGGATACTAAACATGCTTAAATGCAGAGTCATAACCACTTCTCTTCATAAGACAACCGTGAAAGTGTCGGTAACCAGAGGGTGCCCACAAGGAGGGGTATTGTCACCTCTACTGTGGAACCTCGTGGTGGATGGCCTTCTACGGGAACTAGAGGAGAGGGGCTTATACACACAGGGCTACGCTGACGACATCACCATCTACATACACGGAAAATTTGAGGGCGTAGTATTCGAAAGAATGCAATTGGCCCTCAACATTGTGGAAAGATGGTGTGAAGCCAAGGGACTATCGGTCAACCCGGAAAAGACCTCGCTTCTGTCAATCACAAGAAGGAAGAAAAACAAGTATAGGAAACTAAAACTATACGGAAAAGAACTACAGATGGTGGAGAAGGTCAAATATTTGGGTGTGATTTTAGACACCAAATTGACATTCAAACACCATATGGAACATGTTACAAGCAAAGGCTGCAGAGCATTCTGGACCTGCAGAAGAATGTTTGGAAAAACATGGGGACTGTCACCAAAAATGGTATACTGGCTCTTCACAAGAGTCATTATACCAACGATAACCTATGCATCCTTGGTATGGTGGCACAAGGCAAGCAATATTAAAAATAAGAACCTACTTAGCAAAATACAAAGAATGGCCTGTATTGGAATAACGGGGGCAATGTCAACAACCCCGACAGCCGCGTTAGAAGCCTTGCTGAACCTTCCCCCATTACACCTAAGGGTAGAGGCGGAAGCGAGACTAGGGGCATATAGGCTGAAAACACAAGGGTATGATCGTTATCCTGGACATCGAGGATACCATACCGAAATCTTTAACCGATTACGTGAAAACCTCATCCTGCAGATGAAGTCCGACAAAATAAAGACATCCTACCAGTTCCAAAAACCGTTTGAAGTATATCTTCCAGAGCGGGAAGAGTGGAACGAGGAAGAAGTCTTAACTAAACTAAAGGGGGAAGTCTGGTACACAGACGGATCAAGAACAGAAAATGGAACAGGTCTGGGCATTTATGGTACGGGACCAGGAAATGCAATAAGCATAAACCTGGGACAATATGCAACAGTATTCCAGACCGAGGTAACAGCAATTCTAACCTGCGCCCAATTAATGGTGCAGAGATCCTACAAAGGCAGGAGAATACACATCCTGACGGACAGCCAAGCAGCTTTAAAAGCGCTGTCATCTAACCAGTTCAACTCAGAACTAGTATATGAATGCCATAAAAAACTGGTTCAACTGGGAGAACACAACAAACTGAGCCTGCTGTGGGTCCCAGGTCACCAAGGAATAACAGGCAACGAAAAAGCAGACAAATTAGCAAAATCAGCCAGCACTACCCAGCTGATAGGACCAGAGCCTACCTGTAACATAGCTTATAGCATGATCAGGGAGCAAACTAGAAGCTGGTTACGAGATAAACATCGCAAATTCTGGCACGACTACCCTAAAGCAAGGCACTCTAGGAACTTCATAGGGGAACCGTCCAAGAAAGCGACACTGGCACTCCTGGAAAATGGAAGGGAGAAAATAAAACACATAACAAGGATAACTACAGGACACTGTTATATGAACAAACATATGCACACAATAGGAGTGGCAACAAACACAGAATGCAGATTCTGTGAAGAGGAGGACGAGACTCCAATCCACTGGATATGCGAGTGCGAGGAACTCATAACTCTGCGACATAAACACTTTGGGGAAACAACAATTGAACCCGAACTGCTGATAAACACCTCACTAAACTCACTAGGAAGCTTTTTTGAGGACATCGGAATACCTCTGTGAGGCTAGGTGAAGCACTGGGATGTGCACAATAGGTCTTTTAGGCCGCAGTGCAGAAAGGGGAACTAACCCAACCAGAAGTATATATAATAATAGGCTGTAATAAATGAAGGAACGATATCAAAATAAAAATAAAACTATTTATAGCCAACAACAAACAATATTTAATCTAAAGGTCCTTGCCTTTCCTAAAAAAATGGTAACGTCTCTCTTTCTGTATATACAGGGAGTCCTAAGTGTCTATGACTAATAAAAATATCAAATTAATAAAATACTGGTTGAATTTTAAAAAGCATTGTAATATGTATTTGGAACCTATATACTATGGAATTTCGTTTATTGAAGATAGAATGTTTTACTTATTTTGCAATACATTTTTCTAAACGACCGACGTGCGATATCAGCAAAAACTCTAAGAAGCATTTGCCTTGAAACGGCGCGTATTTCTTCTTGTGTTCGTATTTTGAAATCTGTAATGGTTCAGCGCCCATTTAGGTACACCATGATTTTCAAAAATTCCCTAAAAAGAAATCAAGAACCATTAAGCCGCCTTCCCACGGCGTGTGGCTCGGCGAGCGGCGCGTGGCTCGCCAAGCCACGCGCCGCCAAGCTTGGTCGCGCCTGGATCATTCCCACGGCGCGGCGCGCCGAACCGCGAGCACGTTATTAATATAGAGGCTCGGGCAACTTTAAACCGAAACTACCACTTCTATATGCAGCTGAAAATGGACAACCAACAGAGGCGTATTAGTGCTTGTGCCGCGTATTATATTATGATGAGTGGACAATACTTAATAAATAAAGAGTCGGAGAAAAAAAGAAGGCGCTGGTGGATGTCATCGTATAATAAAAGTAGGAAAAGGTAAGTTGATACGTTTATGTTTAATGTGTGATATTATTAATTGTGTTTTATTTTGAGTTATTTGTATTATTGGTCATTTGTTATTTACAGATATAACGCTACAGATATGCTGCATGACTTTAAAAAAGAGCCTTCGGGAGCATTTATAAATTTTTGTAGAATGTCGGCAACAGATTTTGAATACCTGTTAAACAAAATTGGCCAAGTAATTGGAAAATCCGATACAAATTTGCGAGAATGCATCCCTATACAAGAAAGAGTTGCAGTAACTATGCGATTTATTGCTTCGGGAGACAGCTTTCCAAGTTTGTCATACTTGTTTAAGTTTTCTATCCAGACAGTATCCAGATGTGTGCATGAAGTATGTACTGCTTTAATGCGTGAACTAAAAGACGAAATAAAGGTAAGAAAATATTTATTATATGAATTTGATTGAGTAAGTGATTATTCCGGGTGACGATGAGACTAGGGCCATGCTTATATCTTCTTTATTTATGAATCGATAGGGATGAAACTTCACACGGGACATAATGTCTGATTGACAAATAGATACAGTTAAAATGGACGACTTCCGGTTTCACCGCAAGCGCCACTAACCGTGATTTTTGAAATAGATCGCCTTGCCTATTTTGTTTTTTGGAATTGCCAAAGCTTTGTTTTCCTAAACATGGAATTATTTCTTTAAAATTTTATTTTGTATCGTAGAATGCTATGAGTGGAGAAAATTTGTTGTAATTGACTCTCATAATAACTACTTCATGGTGCCTACCAAGGTCCATCGTGCCATTATATAGAAAATGTAATTACTAATCTAAAGATATGTATTATGCACTAGTTTATTATTATGTAAAACTGATTTTTTTATTAACACATTTTAAAAATATTTTTGTGTAATGCCTAAGCAAATTTGTCAGCACTGTCGTATGTAATTTGAGTCGTAGATTCCGGAAAACAAAATATACAGGCGATCCATTTAAAAAATCAAAGTTAATGACATTTCCGGTAAAACCGAAAGTCGGCTATTTTGACTATATCTATCTGTCCATCTGAAACTATGTTTAATATCCAGGCAAAAAGTTTCATTCATATCCGTTGACAACCAAAGGAGATGGAGATATGGCCCTGGCCTCATTGTTAGCCAGTATATCAATACAAAAAACAACAATTTATACGAATAAGTAGTAATATAATAAAAAATAAATGAAATTTTTCTTAGATAAAAATAAAACAAAAACCAATCTTTCAAAGCAAACTCTGGAAGAAATGAATTTATCTTCATGAAAGTAAATGTTCTATTTCTGTTTCGTTGTTTTCTGGTACTGCAGAATACTGAACGAAGTACTCCTGTGATTGTATGAGAGAAGATGGCTGCTCGATTGGTAATGGTTGTGTGAGAGGAGATGATGGCTGGCTTAGTGATAGTTGTGCGAGAGGAGATGGTGGCTGGATTAGTAATGGCTGTGTGAGAGGAGATGGTGGCTGCCTTAGTGATGGTTGTGCGAGAGGAGATGGTGACTGGATTGGTAATGGTTGTGTGAGAGGAGATGGTGGCTGGCTTAGTGATGTTTGGGGATATGGAGATGATGACTGGCTTCGTGATGAGTGTGAATATTGAGATGGTGAATGGCATGGATATGATTGAGAATGAAGGGATGATGGAAATCCTATAACTGACTGATACGGTGAAGACTGGGAGAAACCTGCTGATTGACTGTAAAGCGGTTGAAACGGTGGATGTGACGCATAGAATGCAGATGGTATCCCAGAATACGCATATCTTGAGTACGATGACTGTTTGAGCCGATGCATCAAATTATTGATTTCGAACATCTCCACGTCACGTGTGTTTTCATCAAATGCTCTTAATTGTTTTGCTAGTAGTTGTGTATATAAGGTGCATTCGTCCTGCTCTGGTTGTTCTGTTATGCTTTTCAGGACTTTATACGCTTCATCCATTCGTTTCTCCACCAGCAACATCTTGCTTTGAACCTTTCGCTTTTTTGAAGGAGGCTGTTTAAACGCGTTATGCTCTTGCGTGAGAGATTGTGAGGAGGATGCTGATGGAGTAGCTATTTCACTTGCGTTACTATTTTCCGAGTCTTCGTTGGGGGTTTCCGCTTCACTTGCGTTCGTTTCTGTTTCTTCACTATTATCACTTTCTTCTGTTTCCTAAAAAAATCGTTTAGTTCAATGATATTACAGTATGCTGAAATAGTTAGTTTCATAACAAGCGTCGAAAGTAGCAAATATCGTGCGAGTGTTGATTAGGCAAACGAGGACGTAGGGTAGGGAAGCCCGAGTGGATCTAAAACACGAGCACATATATTTGCACTTTCGAGGGAGTTATGAACACTATTTTTTAGACGACTACACAAAGTAAATTCTAGTTTTAAGAATTGTTTTTATTTCCTTTACAAAATTGATTATTATATTATTATTGGTACAATTATAAAAAAATGAGAGCTTGTTGGAAAGCATAGCAACGTTTAAAGCGTCTGGATTATTTGACTAACTTTGTGCCGTTACGATATGACTAGTTAGTAGAATATAATCGTGCTAGTGTATGAAATTGTCAACTTTTTGTAGTAGCCTGTTGTCGCGATAATGTTACTTTCATACGTGATCGTCTAAAAATTAAATATAATTTTAGTATGACAACTTTTACCTTTTAGGTGCCTAATACAATTGAAAAATGGCTGCAAATAGCAAGAGAATTTGAAGAAATGTGGAATTTTCCTCATTGCATAGGCGCCATAGACGGCAAGCATATAGTAATCCAGTGCCCTATTATCAGTGGTTCCGAATTCTACAATTACAAGGGTACATTTAGCGTAGTGCTGATGGCTTTAGTGGACGCGAATTATTGTTTCACATTTTCGATATAGGATGTCAGGGACGAATAAGTGATGGTGGGGTATTTAGAAATTCTTCTCTTTTTAAAAAACTGGAAGAAAACCAATTATGTCTCCCACCAGATAAGCCACTTCCACTGAAAGATGAGCCTTTGCCCTACGTATTTGTCGGCGATGATGCATTTGCGTTGAATACGAATATGATGAAACCATTTCCTGGCGTTTATGATAAAGGAAGTCCTGAAAGAGTTTTCAACTATCGGCTTTCACGTGCTCGCAGAGTGGTTGAAAACGCTTTCGGAATCATGGCCTCTGTTTTTCGCGTATTTAGAAAGCCAATTTTGCTTGAACCAAATAGGGTTTGTGATATAACAAAAACCTGCGTTTTACTACATAATTTTTTAAGAAGAAGTAGAACTTCGAATACATCATATTCGCCACAAGGTTTATTTGATAGAGAGATTGAAGGAGAATTTATTCCTGGATCATGGCGCAATGACCAAAGTGATATCACTTCTCTATTGCCCCTACGAAGAGTGGCGAGGAAACCAGGACATGAAGCAAAGGAAATTATAAAATCTTTTGCCGAATACTTTTTGTCAAATGGCGCAGTATCTTGGCAGGATACATTTTGAGAAAATAATATTATTTTACTTTTTAAGATATCATTGATACAATATTTTTGCGTATACTTTCTAACTTTTTATTTCGCTACGTTTTCAGTAAGTCGATTAATTTTTGTTATAATATGTCATACTTTTATAATAGGTACATCTTAAATATAAAACTCCAGATTAGAAAAGAGAAATGTTCAAATTATTGTCGCAAATCTCAACTATCTCTGGAAAATAAGATACTATTATATAAAGTTATTCTCAAACCGGTATGGTCCTACGGAATACAGCTGTGGGGAACAGCAATTAATTCTAATATAGACATTTTAAGACGCTTTCAAGCCAAGACGCTGAGATCCATAGTAAATGCTCCCTGGTATGTACCTAATGAGGTTATACGTCGAGATCTTAATATCCCCACAATAAATGAAGAGATACAACAATACAGTGTAAGGTACCGAGAGCGGCTTCGTGCCCACCCAAACACACTCATTGAGTGTCTACTGGAAGAAGAAGACGAGGAGCCCAGACTTAAGAGAATAAGGACATCTAAACTCCCAAATAGATTCGAGTGATTGTGTGTTAAGCTATAATAACTACGGAACAATCTAGTTAGTTTTTAATTTAAGGAATTTGTTAATGGACATTTTCCACCATGACATGCATGTGAAATATTATATCATTTACTAAATGTCAACAATGACAGATTGTAAAGTCTTTAATAATAATTTAAAAAAAAAGATTAGAAAAGAGAAATGTTCAAATTATTGTTTTTTCTATACCCAATTTATCTTTTTTAACGAAATAATAGCTATTTATGCAACAAGTGCTAAAAGTCGACTTTTATGCGCGAGACATGAAAATTATGAAACGAAGCCGAAGGCTGAGTTTCATAACATGTCTCGCGCATAAACGACTTTTAGCACGCGTTGCATACAATATTTTATCTACGACCTTAATTTTACCGTTATTAATCCATAAATATCGATTTAAGAAAGGTTCGCATCTGCGACGTTTTTAATTTATGTCATAATGAATAGTAGGCCTGCGCCGCGGTGGCGATTGTTTGGCCACGCCCGTGCTGTCAAGGTGAGTTACGAAATGTAATTATTGATACTCCACATATGACTGTATTCATTACATAACGCTTTAATTATTTCAAAAACGCTTTACCTGTAACGCAAGAAGCAACTAGAATAGCTTTACAACTTCACTTGCAGTTCGAAATTGTAGTTTTGAACCTCGCTTCACTTTTAGCACATGTGCTAAAAGTAAACAGCTGATTTCTTTAAACACGGTAAACTATAAAACGTCACTTTTAGTGAAACAAGCTAGCGCTAAAAGGCCTACTTTTAGTAGTGGTCGTAGATAAAATATTTTTTACGCCGGCATTTAAATTTGTTTCCTTCAGTATACATTTCAGTTATTTAATTGTGGTAATGTAAATTATTATACTTGTACAGTAATAAATAATAGTTATTTAACCAACAAGTGTGTTAATGCAGACGATTAATAATCGAAACTGTTTAAAGCACGAACGAGCGATAGCGAGTGAGTGCCTTTAATAGTTGAGATTACTAATCGCCCATTAACAAACGAGTTGATTACAAAATTTTTTCGTTGACCGCAAAATCTTTTTTTGTGGCGAAAAACTTGATTAATACAACTAACCTCCATGCAAAATATCATCAAAACGTCAAAACACAAAAACAGTTAATTAATGAAAAAGAGTGTATTAATCGAAAACGGTGTATTAATAGATCTATTAATCCATCATTTAAAAAAAAACAGTTAATTGATGAAAAAGAATGTATTAATCACAAACAGTGTATTAATGACGTCTATTAATCCATCTTTTTTTAGGAAAAATAATTCATTAATATTGAAATTAACTAGCGGTCAACCAACAAATAAAAATTAATACATACTTCTGAATGGGTTGTTCTCCTAGGTTTGTATATTTCATGTAGGAATTTTGCCATTTGGTTGTATGCAAACCATTCAGGTTTAAACACATCTTTCGTACCAGTACCGGTCCTCCTACTGCTTTTAACTTTGGTTAAAAGTTTTCGGAACGTAGCCATTAAGGAGTCCCTCTTCTTTTTTAGTTCCGCTAAGGAATGCTCTCCAGAAAAAATGTTCTGAATCCTCTTCCACGCATCATGGATCTCGTTTCTGTCTTTATGGTTTTCATGACTAGGATTCCAAATTACAGTTTCCTGTTCATAGATTTCCAGAAATTCTATTACTAATTCATTTGACCACTCCATCTCTGTAAATATGTTGACGAATTTTAATAATAAGCTCAGTTTGAGTAAAAGTCATTTCTAAATTCAGCCTATTGTATAATATAACCTAACATAAACAACATCTTCTTCCAAGCGTTGCTTATGTTACGCTATATTAACAACTAATACATATTTACGTACCTTATCAAAGATTATATTGACACAATTATTTTTATTAATTATGTGGAAAATCCTCAGTGGATACACTACGCGGACGAAATGTACAAATGCCACTCAATCAAAACCATCACATTATATTGTAGTAGTAGCCGAATCACGAACATGTTGATACAAGTTCGTACTCGTTGGAACGCTATATCACGAGCCGTAGCAGGGAATCGGGCTCCTCAAAAAACCTTTCTAAAATGATGGGTTGTGGACTCGAAGATATAGTTTAAAAAATATGTACATTATCTGGAATGACCTTGCGAATCTAAATCTGAAGGGCTCCATTCTTTTTGCGATTGTAAAAAAGCAGAAAAAAGTAATTTCCGAAATTTTTTTAATACTAAAATTTTATGAATTTTATGCGTAAATCGCATTTGCAAGCTTAGTTTTGAATATTTTTTTATAATTTTTAAACCATTGGAAAGATTATTCTTTCTGGATTCAGGTGATGTCAAATTAATCACGAAACTATGTTTAGCAAATGCTACAGAAATTGTTTAAATAAAGCGTAACAGGAATGCGCGGTATACATTTCGGCATCGAGATATTTTGAAAACGGTTGCACATAAAGGCATACTTCCAGCATATGAAATGTATACAAAATAATGGAGAAATTTTTAATGAAAGAATTACCTCTATTGATTTATTCGTATAAAAAATAGGATTTATTTTTGTACATCGTTCCGTTGTTTTCCGCTGCGTGTTTTGAATTTGCCCAGCATAATAGATATCTACTAATCTACTAATAATGCAGTTCTGAGTTTTGGCACAAATATTCCTTAGTACCCTAGCAATAACCCTTTAAAAATCCCCGCCTTTAGGGTTCCGGCGTAATATCAAGGAGGCCTTGACAGTACTTTAAAAACATATTTTGTTCAGGTAAAGTACGTTTTCTCTTTCGAACATGGCAAAACATCATTAAGAAAAGTTATTCAGAATCGAGAATTATCGCCCCATGCAAAATTACAGAAACATCGCGTTACTTTTATAAAACCTTGTTTATTAGAAGAATTTTCAAAAGTGCTTTATCTCATATGTTGTTTTTTCTATTGAAAATATTGAAATAATATTTTGTAATCTATTAGTATAGGCCTATATGGAAAATAAAACTTAACAACTATTATTATTAAAATAAAAAACCATAAAATTTAGCTTGCAATAAAAAGTGTGTTATTTTTTAAGTAGGTAGCGTTAGCACAAACATGATCAATAACATTTCTTGTGAACTGGTAGTTTCCTCTTGAATTTTCTTGTGGTTATAGCTGCTTTATGAGAAAAACACTGTATTAGTTTTATATTTTTATATTTTCTCCCTTAAGTTATAATAAATAAATGATATGGGTATAATAAATCTTTGAATATGATTTTTAATTATTTGAATAAATTAAACAGCTCTAAACTAACATAGTTTTTGGAATTTTCCTGGCTATACTGTAATAATGCTTACATTTGTAATTTTAATTTACTCTCATCTCAGGGTTAGGTCGCGGAATCTAATTAAAAAAAGAACGAATATGAACTTGCTGTTGCTATCATTACTAATTAACTACGTTTGGCTATCAAAATTATTTATTTATGGTAATATTTTAAAATGAATCATTTAATTGTAAGCACTCTGTATATCGCTATTTTTCTAATAAGATTTAACAAGTGGGTTATATTTTTTAACTGATGGGAACAAATACAAAACCAAAGTGGTTTGAGAATACAATTTTAATTAATTTCTCGATGTCCGCGCAACTAACGCTGTTGCTATGCGATAACAATGGAATGTAACTATTTTGTGTCATAAACAAAACACTTCCACCCACGCCACGAAGCGGAAGTGACGTTCTAAGGGAGGCTAACCAAGCAGATTCACAAAACTAACACTTTTAGGAGGTAATTCTAACCTTTTGATGACTTCTCCGTTGAAAATAGGGCTACCTGCCTCTCGCTGGAACTTCCACGATGCTCTGGACCACTCGTTATTGTTTGCCTGCAGTTAGTAAGACTCAAATCTGCGCTGGAACCTACTTGGTAAACGGCTGATGCTCTCGGACATCTCTGGAAGCGCTTCCAATGAAGTTGGGGCACCAAATCTCGTGCTCCGCTGTGGTATACTCCCGCTGCTTATTCACTCGTATAAGAACTTATAAAGCTGTCTCAACCTCCGTAGAATATGCCCAAAACACCACAGCTTCCACTGCACCACTTCGACGATTCGTATTTTACCTGCCCGGAAGCCCAATGCAAGGCAAAACTTCCACAAGTAACCCAGGACACAATCACTCAATTAAACAACTCTTTTAATTAACTTGGGTATTTATTTAATTCATAAAATAACTTGCTTCTCTGGGGCAGCGTGGCAATTTCACAACCAAAGCTTTCACAGAAGCTACCCCAATTATTTTGTTTACAGTTTACTCATTGTTACATGAATTGCCAAGCCTGCTCTGATTTTATTATGTTTTAAACAAAGATAAAGCTATTCGAAAACGTCATTTTGCAATTATTTTTATGGCCTATGCTATTTCTTAACAATTCTGAAATTCAACTACTGAACATTTTTATAATAAATATGTGTTTTGCTGGTTATGTTTTTAATTGCTATTAATTATTATACGAAATATAAAGGTTATAAAAATGGAAAAAGTAGGTCCGATTTAATGCAGCGTTAGAACAGTTATTTAGAAAACTGAAATGGAAAAATTTTCGTAAACAGCAAACATATTAACAACAGCACAAAAGCAGCAGTAACAATTAATAGTAAAAAACTTGAATATGCAACGGAAGCAACATATCTAGGTCAGATTATATCATTTAGAAAAGCAGAGGAGAAAGAAATCCAGCACAGGATAAGTAAAACCTGGAATAAATTCTAGTCACTCAAGTATGTTTTCCAAGGGAGTTTATCAGCAAATATAAAAAATAAGTGTTCAATAAATTTGTAATACCGGCTTTGAGAGACGTGGTCATTAGACGGGCACAAAATCGGCTATTAGTGACGCAAAATAAAATGCTGAGGTACATTTTAAAGTTAAAATTAAGTGATAGTGTAAAAGTCGAAGAAATAAAAAGACTTGTAGCATGCCGGGATATGCTCAAGTGGTTTAAAAAGCTCAAATGGAACTAGGCCGGTCATGTGGCCAGGTTGGCAAAGATCAACCACGGAATGGCCTCCAGCATTACCGAGAAGAAAACTAGATGAGAGGATAATATCAAGAAAATGCCAGGAACACAATGGATGAAGACAGCACAAGACAGTCCGAGATGGACAAAAGTCGGGGAGGCCTTTGACCGAACGCGGGATGATTAAATGCTATTATTATTATTTATATTAATCTTTAAATTTCTGATTTTTAGTGATTACCGGTGACATTACTCACGTATAACCAATCAGCGTAATATAATTATGAGTAGGTATAATACATACAAATGATTTGCAACGCACAGTATATTCGTATCGCGATGCAAATCAGTGATCGGCAAAGCGCGTCGCGCGTGAGACGCAAAACACGCAGCGGAAAATAAATCGTTTTTTTTGCAACAATAATTCAATAGAGATAATTCTTTCACTAAAAATGTCTCCATTCTTTTGTATACATTTCATACTTGGAAAGTATACCTTTATGTGTAATAGTTATTAAAATACCTAGATGCTGAAGTTTACAACGCGCTTTCCCGGTACGCTTTGTTTAAACAATTTCTGCAGCATTTGTTAAAAATAGTTTTGTGTTTAATTTGCATCATCTGAATCCGGAAAGAATAAGCTTTCCACTGATTTAAAAATTATTGAGAAATATTCAAAAATAATCTTGTAGATGCGATGCATGTATAAAATTTATAAATTTTTAGTAATAAAAAAAATGCCGGAAAATATTTTTTCTGCTTTTTTGCAATCGAAAAAAAAATGGAACCCTCCACAATTAAATCCGCAAGGTCATTGCAGATAGGGTACATTTTTTAGACTATATTTTGGAGTGCACACCCTATAATCGAATTTATGGTCCCCGATTCCTGAATACCGAGCCAAGGCAAGCAAAAAAGTCGAGGCGCGTTTTCTTTGACTCGTGCAAAATTTACCGCCAGTCGGCGGGAAGCCCGAGCCGCGCCAACGCGCCACGAGCAACCTCCTTCCCACGGCGCGAGGCTCGGCGAGCTTCTACCTGCTTTTGGCGAGTCTCGCGGCTTGGATGCCAATATTGTGCTATTATTTAACGAGCCGCGCCAACGCGCCGCGAGCTACACCCTTCCCACGGCGCGAGGCTCGCTAAAAGCAGGTGAAAGCTCGCCGAGCCTCGCGCCATGGGAAGGCGGCTTTAGACTTTGACTTGTGTAGAATAGCTGCATGTTATAGGATTGGCTTTTTGTACTGTATTATCGAATGTTTTATCCGCAACGGATTTTCGGGGTTGTTAGCTGTTCGTGGTCCTCGTGGCCGTTTTCTATCATAAACGTGAATATCAGTATATGCATGCCATTTTTTACCTCATGAACTTATAGTATTCCGCGAGGAAACAATGCGGGCATTAAAGTTTCAACGAAAAGCACATTGGATTGAAAAAATAAAATTACTTTTTCCTACGACTGCTTCTAAAATCAAGCTTTCCGCCTTGTTGACGTATGTCAAAAATTGATTGTTTTGAATCAGTTCATCGCGGCAACCGTCATAAGTAAGTATATAATCGTGAATCGTAATACACATAAATTTTATATAAGCATTCATGATTATATACCTAAGTCGGCTAGTGGTCGGCTATTTGAAAACGTCAAAGTTGACAGCTGTCACTGTGAATTCGATTTAAACCTTTTTTCGCGATTTAAAGTTACTTGTGCTTTATTTTGTGTATTGTCGGTGTTTAAGTGTCAAGAAAAGTAAGAAATGGGCGATAAAATATCCAATTCTGATGTAAAAATTTGCACGTCGCTGGAAATTTTAGAAATGGCAAAAAACACCAGTTTAAACCTATTTTCGAAAATTTTACAGTCGTAGGAAAAATTTTGTATGCAACACGAGCGAAAAATGCATTAGGCGTTCGTTCGAGTTTTTTCGGACTCACGCCTAATGCATCATTTTTCGCTCTAGGTACATAAATAACTATTTACGAATTGGTTAACAAAAAAAAACACGCTATTGATTGGTTCAATTATTCATTTTAGATTAATTATTGCACATAAACAAATTTTCCACTTTTACTGTTGATGTTTAAATACCGTCGTCTGCGTTGATTGCTTATAACAATCAACGCTGGTGACGATGCATACTTTACGTTTTACAATGTCAAAACTACTTGTCTTATTAACAAAACAAAATTATCATAGACTCCTGGGACTCCCTGTAGTATATTCACTTCTTATTTGCACAGGAGGAAGCAATTATTTAAGTTTATTATGTTGATCTTCCGTATACACTAAAATGCTAATATCATACACAGTGTGTCTCGTAAAGTATCAGACATAGAGAAATTCGGCAATTAACATTGAGAAATTATAACAGAATCAACTATTACCGTGCACGTATCGAGGTTTGCGATTGGTCAGAAATGAAAACAATTTTAGATTAATTTGGAGTCTGTCATTTCTGACCAATCACGTACCTAGATGCCTACACAGCTTTGTTGCCAAATATAGTTTTTTTAAATAAAATGATCCAGTGTTCTGACAATTTTTAGATAAAATAACCACCGTTAATGTATATAGAGGTCGTTAAAATACTAAAAATAATACCACAAAAAATTAAAGTTTTAGAAAATTATGGGTATTTTAAAATTGATCGTCCAAACCTAACACAGAGCAACTGGTAGTAATGGATTCTGTTGTGAACTATAACCTCAAAATAGACATAATTTGTCTTTAACTGGTCAGTTACCTTTACAATAAAAAACGCAATATATTTACACATGTGAAACAGTCAGCCTACCACGGCCTTCTATTGTGGAAAAAAGGAGTGAACAGAGAATATGTGAAAAAGAGGCGTGAACAGAGAATATATTTGAAAATCAAGTTCTTCATGGCACCTTTCTTTTTTTCAAATATTCTGCAATAGCCAAACCTGGATGGTAGCAAGCAGTGCCCACACCATTTAGTGCTATAAACAGGTTAGCGTCCATAAAGCTGTTTGCGGAAATTTAGACAATCGTACACCCTTTTATTTTGTTAAAGAGTTGCATATGAACTCGACTTAAATTAACTAGGTCTGTTTTTTAAATTAAAATGCATCTATGTTGAGGAAGAAAATAGAGAAGCCTGAAGCACACCAGCAATAGTAAATTTTGGCAGTAAATTTGAATTCAAGCATTCTGTAATTTCAGGATATTGCAGAAAAAACAGGTTTTTCAGAATAATATACATAATTATTTGTTTGCCGCATTTACTTAACAAGTGTAATCAGTTTAATTCTGAAAAAAGCAACTGTACTGTATTTCTGTCATTTGTCATCAAAACTTAACCTTAAAATTTTTGTTATACCTTCTACGCTTTTGGATAAATTTTCAATATAAACTCGCTACGGGTGCAGCCAATCACGGCTATAGAATTTAGAGCAACAGACTCAAAACGTTCCTCCTATTTAAAAAACAGACTATAAGTGGTTCTTACTAGCTAGGAAGAAACGATCAAGCAATTTGTGTCCACCCAGTCAGAAATCTTTAGAAAATTGCCTGATATAAACACAAACGACAAAATAAACTTCATGTAAACTTTTATCTTGATCGAGGTAGTCAGGAAACCCGCATTGTAATTAATTCTTGCTTAAGCAATCTAAGTATAAGCAAAATCTGGGAGTCTAATCGTGATGCAAATCTCGATATGCGCTTTTGTATAACAGTAGTGATTTGTCTTTACTGGTAAAAATAAATACCATTGTCGAGAACAACAAACCTTGGCCGTCTACGAATTTAATAAAATTTTGAGTTACTTGTTTCGGTGAAATAAATAAAATAAGTAACGAGGACGCCAACCCAGTTTTCTTATTTAGTTAATTATTGTCGAATAATGTATGATATTCCCTGAAATGTACCGATAGCATAAATTAAACGCAATTAACTGTTCTATACTAACTGAATTCAGTTACAACTCTTAATACGAGTGCGTATGACGTCACAAAATCTAAAATGAGAAGTTTGGGATTCTGTCAGAAATCAGAACTCCTTATTACGATACAAGATTAATATCTAACTTATATATTGTCTGGGCTTTGCAATTTCTTCTCGGTCTCAACGATTTTGGATCGCAAATTGAATCAACGAAATTGTTCTCGTACAGCTATAATACCGGATTCAATTAAAACTACCACACTTGAAGGAAACAACGTTAATAAATTTAATGCCAGAAAAGTACATTTATAGTTCAACTTAATAAATTCAAAATTATGGGTGATATGTAAATTATTATTATATAAATAATCCTAGGTTCGTCAAATTCAAGACGAATGCAAATTTCAAATGATTACTAAATAAATTATGAAAGTTTATAAAACACTATAATTGAAGTAATCATCATCAGGCCCTCAAAAAAGTAAACGTGTTTCAAATCCTCAACTTGGGGCGGGCTGCTGTAGGGGCCTTGCGCCCTTCTTCAGCCAAGAATAGGAAGTCCGGGAAGGGTTAGAGAAGGAGGTGTGGAGAACGGAAGAAGCAGGTCTAGGGAAGGTGAGGAAATACTGCTCCGGTATGTGCCTTAGTAGCGATAAAATAAACTGACGACAATCGGGAAACACTTCAATGTAAGCCGAATAACTAGCTGTGAATACCTAAAATAGTCCCTTAATCAAAAACGTTCAACAGTCCGACTAAGCTACTTCGGAGGAGGGAGTGAATTAGAAGATTCCCCGGTGTTATGGTAATCACAGCTTACAGACGCAGGCTCTTTGATAAGCTAAAACTTATTATAGCAAGAAGAAGACATAAATGCGGCCCGATTAAAGTGACATTTATTTTCACTGCAGGCACTAAATAGGATATTAAATCTTGGGTATTTATAGACAAGATAAATGCGTAATTGAATTAAACCCAATGCTAACCCCATGGCGTGTGTACGCTGCATTGACAGCATTATGCACGTAATTTACAATTTGTAATGTAAGTTTTTATGCACAAATAAAGAAAGCGCACGGTACGCAGGAAATACGCATGTAAATCACTACTGCCTTAATATACTTGTACACCCCGATACATTTTTGAATTGGGACAAAAGGATTTATTCAAAATACAAGGTATGAAAAGAGAAAATACCGTAACACAACTAAAGAGAATGGCAGCTAATCGTAAACCATACCAAAATGGACGAATAACCCGACGGCATAGGCATAAGGGATGAGAAAAGAAAGAAAGACAGAATAAGATATTAACTAAGAGTCAATACCATTTATTTACCATCAGAAAACCTTGAATGGGATAGAGAGTACAAACACCGTCTTACCGAGCTTTTATGTCTGCCGTGTGCTGTAATTCAGGTTTTTAGCTGATTTCCCCAGTGTTGCATCAACGGAGGTGACCGGATGTTTTCCCCAAGCTTATAGAATTCCCCCCCGGAAAGATTATCACATCATTCATGTGTTTTAGTATGTATTTATTAGGAAATAAAAAAATGGATGGATTGCGCGGTCATTTTAATAAGCTGCAACTTTCAAAACTATTATGCACAACAGCTTCCAGGATTGGTAACTAGGGTTTTAGACTTGTGGACTCTGTCAGTGTGGTGGCCCAGTCGGTGTCCTGATTTGACGATTCGACTTGATCTATTTTTGGCATCTAATTCTGATTAATGGCTACTTGGCTACTGTTTGATTATTTAGCGACACATCAGATAGTACTATAGAAGAACAAAAATCAAGTAAACTTATTACAGCCTAAAACAGTATTAACGACACAAAGCAGGCCATCAGGTGGGCAAAACAGGACCACTTGTTTAGGAACCAGTTTGTAACAGCCTAAACCAGCTTTTTCGACAAAAGAACAATGGCACTACTTGGGGATGCCAGTTTATTACAGCATAAACTGTGCTTTAAAACAAAACAGCCAATTTTTACCACATAGAAACTACATTACGACAAAATCGGGAAATTCCCGGTTCGATCGTCCCAACCCCGTTACGATTGGCAGTAACAAAAGATGCCGACTTAAAACGCTCAGGGAGAAGGGCTGGTTCTTTACAATCTTAGATTAGGGCTAAGATCCGGTAAACAAAATAAAGATGTTAAATATTTAGTGCCACCACTTTTGTTGGTAAATCCGTCTACGAAAAAGTGGAAACCATAAACTGAGCTAAGGGATGTCTGCAGTGCTTGATTTCAACCAGCTGGTAGCGTCAGTGAACTTACCTTTAGTTTATTTTCTCCAAGATTCCCCTGTATTCCTTACACAAAGAAATAAAATACAAGTACGCATGCAACAGCTGGTAAACGAAATAATAACGCACAAATTAATTAATTAATTAAATGAAATATATTGACTTAAATATATATGCAATCATTATGCAAATAAGAAAACAAAATTAAAGGGTTAGTAAACCTTTAGCGACACTTCTTTATCGTACAATAGGAACAAAATATCAACTTGAATTTTTCTTTACTTGAATTCAAGGTACTACGGGCATAACATACACAAACAAGTTTTTCCTGTACTTGAATTCAAGTTAAGCGCAATGCTTTCAATTGAACATCACTTTAAAAATAACTGATTACAATACCTTGTTTGCAGAATTCAGGGGGCCTTCGTTGATGTCCACTAAAGCTGCTGGCGACCGGTGAGACCGCCACTGCATAAAAGGGGGTTTGCGGGAGACGGGAACATGTCTTCAAACGATGTTTACCACAGTCAGGAGTTGAAACGGCAATAACCCCTCAGAGGGCAAATAGACGACGTAACGAAACTTTCAACTTGCGAGATGCGACACGCCGTCTGATTAGGATAAAGGTGATATCTACGAAAATCCGCTAAAGCTTCTTCGACCACAACTAACTTATTTAACGTTGCTACAACTCCGACACTCATCTTCACAAAGCGACTAAAAGTTGCCACAAAACGAAGGCAACTCACAATTTCCATGGGCACAAACACTAACGAAAAGCACACAGTCAATTTTTAATTACTTCAAGGCGCTCCCCAACAGCATGAGGCTGTTGGTGGCGCGAATTCAAAACACTTCTTAACTAACCCAAAGTAGGCGCGGGAATGAATTATGCGGGTTGAAACTCTTAAGTCAAGTGAAAATGCGCAGGCGCTAGTTAAGATGTGTACTCTTTCTCGAACTTATGGGATTATACCGAGTGACAACGCGCTGTTCAACAAATTTCCCCTTATGAAGGGAAATTACCTCAAGCAATCGCCTCGCTGGCGTCGGGAACTCATTAACAATATGATAAAGCATAATGCATCACTCGGCCGAGTTTTGGATATGCCACTAAATTGTTAATTTAGGCTTAAATGAACCGGAAAAAGAACTAAAATTGGGATAAAAAGGCGGCAAAGGGAGAAAATACAGCAAAATGTCCTCACAAATTATGTGAGAAACATATGTTGAGGGAGAAAACGGTATTCTGTAGTAGCGGCGTAGCGGTCACTCATATGAGTCATGTGCTCCGTGTTCCCTCTTATTCTGTTCGTGTCATTATAACGTAACATTCACTCAGTTGCAGTCTGCAAGTCACTGCATTGGGCGAATATATTATAGCAGATATTGGGAGCCTGTAACGTGGAAATCTTATTGTGATTTAGCGGTTTGAATTCGTATAGGATACAGCATTTCATTTGTCTATATAAAATTTTATTTCAGTTTCGCTATGTCAAAAAATAAAAAGTAAACGTTTGTCTGCTTTTTTGCCAAGAGAGAAAATGTAGCTGGCTGCGGTCGAAAGGGAAAGTTTTAGTAAAAATTGGTTGACAAAATATGACTAGCTCTACTTAGATGAAACTCACGATGGAGCATTTTTGAGCTTTGCGAGGAATTTTTGAAAAACTATTTAAAAGCCCTGCAAAAAAGTTCTGGTGTATTTCTAAACCATTTTAAGATTATTGAAAAGTTTTCGGTAAATCAGGAAAGCTCGAAAAATATGCTAATCCAGTCTTTCAATGGAAAAAATTCGCTTGCAAAATGTGAGAATACCGTTACATGCTATATTAAATACTGATAGTAAAATAAAATGGGTAATCATTGTCTCCCCTTATCCATGGTCTTAATTTTTTGGCTAAAGAAGAAATTCCGCATACAACAAAATACGAACCTCTTGTTAAAAAGCTATTGCTGAAAAAAAATGTTACCTTAAGTAATTCGGTGCTGAATCAAAGTAATCGTTTAACTACATCAGCAAAGCGACACTCAGTGAATTTCTTTCTTATATCGGAAAAACTTTGGACAACAGAGATTCAAATAAATTAAAGAATAAATACTTTTCTTTGATGGCAGTCCACACATATAAATAATATTACGGAATTAACTATTCTTATGAGCTACGTAGATGAGAATAAACTTATCAAAGAAATGTTTTTGTGACTAGTTGTGTGACGTTTCACCCCCTTACTAACGGCGTTATAAATTTTATACCTCGAGTAGCTCAAATCGGAGAAATACCTTCACTCAAATATATCAGATTTAGGATAATACACCATGTATTACTAGAAACATTTATTGTGTTTAACTATAATTACAAAATAAGACGAGATTCGTAAATAAGAGATTTGTACATTAATAAAAATCGATCAGTTCCTCTGGGAAATACGTTTCGTTGTTTCTGGTTCTTCCGCAACCCAATTAACACGTACTGGTCGAAGGTGGTGGTCTTCAGCCTTTGGCTGAAACGGGGCCTCTGCGCTGCAACTCTCGCGCCTGCCGGCAACGTCACTCAGAGCGATATGATGCGGCAAAATGTCGGAGTTTGTTTACGTTCCTCGCTCTGCCAAATTATGCCTAAGATATTGAGATTATACAATACCTGGGATTCCGAGGTGGTGAATTTACAGAAGTAAGTTGTAGCGGTGCCTTATGATGTAAATCCGGGGCTCTCAGAATAACGCAAAAGTATAATTATTTTAATGTTGCGGGCGCTTTCACCTTCTGCTGTAGCGCTACCACGGGCTTTTGAGCGGATGTTTCACCAAGTATCTGCAGGTCGTTACGTGAATTATTACAGGTATGTTAATAAATTTAGATTAAGATGCGGGTTAAACCATCAAGGTGAAAGGTTTCTGTGCGCCGGTATTTGCGCTTAGGGATTACGCGGTCGGGAATTGCTTTAAGCGGTTAACCCTGCAAGACAGTCCAATAACCAAGCGGGGGTTTTAGCCTCAAGGATTCGATTTCCCAAGAAAGTTCAGCAACCAAGGTAAAATCGAATTCTAGCAACTTTGCTTTTACGGGCATGGCAAGTTTTGGATTCAGGGCTGAAAGTTCAGCTTGCCATTTCCCATGAATCCTGGACTTGTAAGGGTTGGAGGTCTGCTCTGTTAGGCAGTTCAGCGTGCCAGATCGAAAGACCCAGGTAGGAGAGGATTTGGGATCAGGAAAGGTAGCGGAGAGTTCAGGACCCGGATCGGTGGACTAAAGTTACTTGAAGTGGCAGTGTAATCTTCCTTTATACTTTTTCTGTCACGTTATCGGGGTACTTATCCTAGATAATCTCTGAAACTTCTTTGTGGCGTGAATTTATAATTCATATTCTTATTTGGGTATTTCGCCACTCTGCAAATTAAAAATATTAATATTAAATAACGAACGTTTCGAGGGACAATCTGCCCTCGTTATCAACGATTAACAATTAAAAATGATAAGAAACTTAGCTTTTTCCACTGGAAGGAAAACCGACCAACCTCCAATGAATTGTTTGACATTGACGTTTGTTGATTATCTATACCTACTTGATTTCGTCTTTAAGGATCAATAGCCAGCTATTGTCTAAAAATATTGAGAAAGATGACACGCATTTTTCTTCGTTAAGTCATCAACAAATTGGTACAATAATGGCTAAATTCTTAAAAATTGCACTGTGGAACGCCAACGGATTACTAAATAAGAAACTGGAAGTGGAAACATACTTACGTCTTCATAACATAGATATACTATTAATTTCCGAAACTCACTTCACTACAAGAACTTACTTAACTATCCCCCACTATACAATATATCACACGGATCATCCAGACAATACAGCACATGGAGGTTCAGCTATCATAATTAGAAGCTCTATACAACATCACGAATTGCCCTCTTTCAAAACCGAATTTCTACAAGGAACGATAATACAAGTCAAGAAACTTCCAGCACCACTGGTTATAGCCGCTACATATTGTCCACCAAGGCACAATACAACTAAGCAAATGTTACAACCTTTTTTCCGAACACTAGGCCCAAAATTTCTAGCAGGCGGAGATTTCAACTCGAAAAATACACACTGGGGTGCTCGACTGACAACGACAAAAGGCAGGGAATTGTACAATCTTATTACTGAAAATAATTACCAATTTATCTCAACTGGGACACCAACCTACTGGCCGACAGACCCAAATAAAACACCAGATCTGCTGGATTTTTTTATTACTAAAGGAATTGCTTCTAACTATATGAATATATCACCCAATTACGACATAACATCAGACCACTCCCCCATATTACTAACTATAAGCGCAACCATCATATACAATGAACCTAAACCAACTCTCGCTAATAAAAAAACAAATTGGGAAACTTTTGCAACTCATATTGACCAACACCTGAAATTAAACCTAAGTTTAAAAACCGAAGATGAATTAGAAAAGGCAACTCACCACCTGATAACCACCATTCAAGAAGCTGCGTGGAATGCTACTCCACAGATTCACTATGTCAAAGATTCTTTTAACATTCCCCTTGAAATAGTAGAGATAGTTAGAGAAAAACGGAGAGCTCGGGCAAGATGGCAGCGTAGTCATAGTATTGCAGACAAAACTATCTTTAATCAATTAAACAACAAACTGAGACGCCGACTTCAAGAAATACGTAATGAAACTTTTCAGCAATACTCAAGTTCACTTTCAGCACGTGATAATTCACTTTGGAAAGCGGCTAAAGGAATCAACAGACCTAGAGCACACCTGCCACCCCTACGAAGTAATACAGGAACTTGGACAAGAACAGACAAGGAAAAGGCTGAAGAGTTCGCACAGCATCTACAAAACGTCTTCGAACCACACTCTAATGAAATTGACCAACATGTTGAGAACTATTTAGACGTCCCACTACAACTATCGCCTCCAATACGTAGTTTCAGTCAAGAAGAAATCGAAACACAGATTAAACTTCTAAACAATAACAAGTCGCCGGGATGGGACCTTATAACCGCAATTGTCTTGAAACATCTACCTGAGAAAGGAATCAAATTTCTACAACTTCTCTTCAATGCAATAGTACGACCTACATATTGGCCCTTACCACTTAAATTTGCCCAAATTATTCTTATTCCTAAACCTGGTAAACCTCCTAATCAAACAACATCCTATCGGCCCATCAGCTTACTTCCGTTAATTTCTAAATTGCTCGAAAAGTTAACCTTAAAACGAGTAAACAAAAGTTCATTACAAAACGAATGGCTCCCAAATCATCAGTTCGGGTTCCGCAACGAACACTCGACGATTCAACAATGTCATCGGCTGACAAATGTAATAAGCAAATCATTGGAAACCAAACTCTATTGCAGCGCAGTGTTCCTGGATGTGCAAAGCGCATTCGATAAAGTATGGCACAGAGGTTTACTCTTTAAAATAAAAATACTCCTTCCGCATCAGTATTACCTTTTGCTACGTTCCTACTTGACTGATCGTTCCTTCCAAACCAAAGTAGGCAACGAAACCTCGCAACTAAAACAAATAAATGCTGGTGTCCCACAAGGAAGCGTACTTGGACCTATGCTATACTTGCTTTTCACCTATGACCTTCCAACAACACCACAAACGACCTTGGGGACATTTGCTGATGACACAGCAATACTATCCTGCAACGAAGATCCAGCAATGGCATCAAATCTCCTCCAAGAACACCTGAACTTACTAGAAGTCTGGCTGACAAAATGGCGCATAAAAGTTAATGAAGGTAAATCAACTCACGTCACTTTTACTACAAAACGGGCAACATGCCCTACAATTTCTCTTAACCACACAACCATACCTCAAGCTAATGAAGTCAGGTATCTGGGTATGCACTTGGACAGACGATTGACTTGGAAGACACATGTCACTAAGAAGCGAAAAGAAATGGATCTAAAACTGAAGAGTATGTACTGGCTCACAGGAAAAAGATCAGCTCTCACGCTGGAAAACAAACTACTGCTGTACAAATGTATAATTCGTCCTATCTGGACTTATGGGTGCGAACTGTGGGGAAGTACCTGTAAGTCAACTATTGATATCATACAGAGATTTCAATCTAAGACACTTAGGATACTATTTAATGCCCCATGGTTCGTATCGAACCTCACATTGCATACCGACCTCAATATACCGTTTGCGACAGATGTAATTAAAGAAAAAGCCAGGAAACATCACGACACACTGGAAAGACATCCCAATGCTACAGTCATCCCTCTAACTGAACAACCGGAAGCTAGAAGACTGAAAAGACGATGGCCGATAGATTTAACAATATAAAATAGGGGTAACACCAATGGGTGTCTTCCTCTTCATGTTATATTTAATGATTACATACCATTAGCTCATAGAATATTATTGTAAAAATTATTCTGATTGCTAATAAAACTTAGAGAAAAAAAAAAAAAAGTAAAATATATGCCGTTTCCTTAATTCTACGTTTAGTTGACATCGATTCTTTAGATAATATCTTTGTGTTCTGCCATTGTATTTTGTGGTTCTCGCCCCAAGCATGTTCTGCCAGCTTAGACTTATTGAATTGATAGGTTTTCATCATATTTTTATGTTCTTTAACTCCAACTGCTAAAGGTGTGGATGTTTCACCGATATTATATTACCCGCATTCACAGGGAATACTATACACAGGGTGTTTGTAGATCGCAAGACAGCTCGTTAATAATCGAGATATCGAAAATAACTTTCTTTTGTTTTAAATGCCGGTATACAACTTAAAAATTGATGTAAACCAATTTAAGCCAAGGCCTCCTATTTTTTCGTAATGATACACAACTTTGGTTTTTTAAATGGAACACCCTGTATATTATTATGATACATAAAGTGGTATGGTCAATCATAGCAAAGAAATATTTAAAAGAAATAAAGTTGGTATATTGATACAATCAAATTTAGAAAAATTTAAAAAGATTTGTTGTCTGATTTAAATTTGGAAATTCAGATTAAATAATTAAAGTAAATTGTAATTTTATCTTGAAAAGGTATAACATTTGAGTATTTCATATTGGCGGTTGGTAGAAAAGATAATGTTAATGTGAAACAAATATATTTGCTCTGCAATAATAAAATTGTAGTATGTATACTTCAAATTAGGTAATTTAAGAAATGGACAGTAATAATCGTATCTAGATAAGAAGTTTTGTTTTAAAAACATGATTGAATAACAAATTAAATTATAAACGGATATATTTTTGAAAAATCCAGTAACAGCTATTAACATATCTAGGAATGTTATGAGTATCATAACTGCCGCAGATGTTGTATTGAAATCCGAGCTCGCAGAGCGAGGATTTTAAAACATCTGAGGCTGTTATAATTCATAACATCCGTGATTTGTTCAATAGTTTATCGGTTGCTGTATGGTTATGGTTGCCATGTACGGTAATGGACTATTACCGTACAGATCAGTTATGATTTAGTTACCAGCCTACTTTTATATATGCAAACAAGGGATTAATATCCTGCAACCGATAAAAATTAATAAAAACTTATAAATTTTGACTTTAATATTGGAAATAGTTGGCCTTATACAAATAAGAAGGTATTGAACAAGATTACAATAAGAATATAAGTGACAAGATAAACTAGAGTTAATGTGAGTAAACAATCAGTGAAGAGATTGTGGTATACAATTTAATTAACTACAAAGAAGAAGGAAACGACAACATTTGGATAGATTTGGATTTAATGAGGCATTGCAAGATATAGTTAACAATCATCATTGGAGTTGGGAATTCTACAGAGGACTAGAAGTGGTTTGCTAAGGTGTGCTGGCGTGATTTGGTTGCGACAGGAAAGCAGCTGTGGACAAAGGCGGTTAGTTTGGGAATTATCTGCTAGTTGAAGATTACCAGAGGACTGAGTTCTGCGGCTGCATACTAGAAGTTCCAGGATTCTTTAGTTGATTGAAGGTGCATTAAGGATAAGCTGACATTGGCCATGGCTGAGAATCATCAAGATCATTGGTGTTTGATGTTAGTAGCTGAAAAAGTGTAAGGCAGTCAGGTTTGTGGTAGTTACATTTAATGAAGAATAAAGAAACAATTAAATTGAGCAAAATAACTTAATAACAATACTTACTTTGGTAAAATAGTAGTTGAATTGTAAAAGGAAAAGTATATTTGTCAAATTTGATAGCTTTGTACAGTATATTGGTTGAAAGTCAAACTAACATTTAATAGCAATCATTGAATTGACAATTCATATACAAATTTTGAATATTTAAAAACAGGTAACTTGATTAATGAACCCGCCCTAACGAGAGTCTTAAATGCAATACATAATTTTAAAATAGTACAAAAGATGTTTGATTGTCATATCACGTAAATGGGAGCCATTACATATTAAAAAGTAATACAACTGTAGTGCTTATGCATTCCATATTTATGGTCGCCCAACGTGGTGCATTTAAAGCCATTGCGTTAATTAAGGGCTAGCTCAACTGTGGAGCTATTTCAATATTTTTAGATATTTGAAATCAGCACTAAAAGTGCTTTATGATAGCATTCTTAAATTATATTTTGGATCTTATTATTATTCAAAATTAAATTTTTTTTAGCCAAAGTAGACCATGAATTACGCAAAATCACTAACAGTTGAACAAGAAATGCAAAACAAACTCAACTTGGCTCTAAAAATTTCTCATGACCGAGTTATAGCACCAAACGTACTAAAACAATTGAAAACTATGTTTTTTTAAATGGAACAATATATCTAAAACTATACAGGGTGTTCCATTAAAAAAACCAATGTTGTGTATCTCTGCGAAAAAATAAGAGGCCATGGCTTAAACTGGTTTACGTCAGTTTGTAGAGTGTGTACTGGCATTTAAAACAAAAAACAGTTTTTTTTCGACATCTCTATTATTAACGAAGTTATGAGCTGTCTAGCAATCTACAAACACCCTGTATACACTTCTTTGAATGTTGTTCTTCTTTGAACGGTTTAGTTTTTGTAAGAACTGACCGTAAGGTATTCATCGTTGTGAATACCGTCCTAACATTGAATCTATTTCCAATTCGTCTAATTTTGTCAGATATGCCTGGAATATTTGGTATAGTTAGGGTATTATATTTTTGAGTGTCATTCCTTTGTATGTTTGTGGCATTGTTTCGTGTATTGAAAATGTTCCGAACAAGAGTCTCTGGATAGCCATTATCTTGTAAAACATTAATAATAAATTCTTCTTTTTTTTTGAAAATTTCATTATTAGAGCAAACAACTTTGGCTCTGTCATAGAGACTTTTTATACCACCTGTCTTTATGTTTTTGTGATGATTGGAATTAAAATGTAAGTATCTATTAGTATTGGTTTTCTTACGGTATTCTGATTTTTCAAAAGTATTTATTGTGCGTGTGATTAGAGTATCAAGAAAAGGTAATTGATGGTTTTGCTCTGTTTCTAATATGAATTTGGTGGAGGTTTCTTTACTGTTAATATGTTTATGAAATTTGTCCACCTCATCCATATGTTATGTTTAATTGTTAATAGTTGATAACGAGAGCAGATTGTCCCTCGAAACGTTCGTTATTTACTATTAATATTTTTAATTTGCAGAGTGGCGAAATACCCAAATAAGAATATGAATTACCTATCCTAGCTTCCACTAGAGAGAGAAATGACGCGATCGGTCCTTGAGTGCTATGTTGCGCATAGCGGAAGCCTTCGCATTATCGTAAACCACGCCCTGGCTAGATGTAACCCTCGATAAGGCGATGTACAAATTTAAATACATTTAATGTATCAATAAAATTTGCTGTAGGAGCTAGCGTTACAGTTGAACTAAAAACTATAGATTTAAGCACAATTATTGACACTATTTTTAATGAACTATCGAAGAGAAATATGAATCTAAATCAAATGGTCGTATGTGACTTTGACGGAGCGGCAACATGTTCTGGAAATATTTCCGGAACAAGACAACGCCTATCGGATAAAGTACAACGTGAAATTCCGTATGTACACAGAGCTCATATTTTGGCATTAGTGCACGAAACAAAATATCCTCAAATTAATAACGCGATATCCAAGCAGTGTTAGAAGCACCCATTTTAAAAATTCCAGCGTCGATTTATGTGCGCTGGCTTAGTAATGATAAATCACTGCATGCTGTCAAAATGTGTTACGTGGCTATAATGACATGTGAACATATACACAGGGGCGGATCTTGCTTCATTGGCTGGAGGAATTTTGCTAGAAATGGGGAAATCCAGTTTAGTGCTGTTTGCCTACATTAATATCGGCGACTTATGAGTTATGACCTTATGACCATCTAGAAAATATTGCTTCATAATGCGTTCATTTCAATAAAGGGAGTGAATAATTCCAGAATTGTGAGAAGCTAATTGAAAAGCTTCAACTTCGCGGAAAATTATTGAAAATGAATCCAAAACCATAACGATGAAGTCAGCTAAGAAGTTTGTCGATACAATGGTAGATCAAATGAAACCTCGATTTAGTGATAAAACAGTTACCCTAATAAGTTTGAGCTCCAAATTTGAGTTGGTAGATGACCTTTCATGATGTGAACAAGTTATGTTTTATCTTAATATTAACGACATCGACGCAGTTTGGGCAGATATTCGTTCTTTTAAGTACGTTTTAAACATTGCGAAATAAAATATTGGGTATGAAAGTCTAAAAGATTTGTGTATTCGGATATGGCGTATTCCGGTTACAACGGCTAGTGCGGAAAGATCATTTAGTACAATGAACCGTATACGTACGAAGCTTCGAAACTGAATGGGGCAAGAAACACTCAATGCATGTATGAAAATTACCATTGAAGGGTCGGAAGAGCTGAGTAGTAATCTAACTGAGCAGAAACAGAAATCACGTAGAATTAGATTACTTACCTGTTGTAATATTTACTTTTGTGTTCTTTGGGTTGTTTGAAAATATCCTATCGTTTTATTTGTATTCGTATAATTACGGGCTTTTTAAACCAACCACTGAAATATGATACTTTCTAAGTTTAGCACAGAATCAAGACGAGTCCGAAGCTAAAATTATTGACCTAGGCCTTTGCGAGCAGTTGGCCGAGAATGTCCATATGGGAATGTTGTGAAGCCCGAGGCGACTGGGGGTGGCATTTTTACAATACGAGGGTTCTTATGTGTTTTGGCAGTCGGTGGGCGAGGTCACACACGTGTGAACGCGAAAGCTAATCCACAGCGGGTGTCATTTCACCGCGATTATATGTGTTTTTGAAGTGAATTGAATAGTGTAAGTTATATGGATTATAACTTATAAGAGAGCGGATGAAACGATGAGGTCTGTAAAAAAAGAATACTAGTGCTTACGTAGCTTTGCAAATGTAGTTATTGTACAGCGGAGTCGAACATTCGTTATTATTCGTACTGAGGCAGATTGTAGACAGCTTTATTAATTGGGTCGTTGTTCATTGTAATGGTTGGTCGGGGGTCAACTCGCCGTAGAGAGCGCTCTCGTGCCTGAATCAGTGGCCATTCGGCGAGATGGTCCACGATCCTTGACCTGAGAAGCACCTTGCTTAGCAGTGATCCCCAGTTAACGTTCGGTTAAGGCATACTAGATGCGGTTAGCATGCGTATTTTCAGGATTATTACAAGCACATCATCGAAGGAAATGACAGGACATTGCAAAAGGGCAATTTGAGAAGCAGGCAGCAGGACATGAACGAAGCAAATGCAAAGTGGTAAACTTGAATAAATCAGTGCATTTAAAATTACGAATAGTGCAAAAGCAGAGCAATGGTTAAAATTAAAGGTGTGTGTGCGCAGCGCTAGCGAAATAATTTTAGATGTAAGTAAAGACAATAACTTATATTATAAGAAAAATGTAAAATAGAATTATGTAATCAAATCTATTTCCATTTTGTACTTTAAGTTATCAAACATAATTTCCGTTAATATTGTCTCATAGCAACCAGATTCGTTTTTGTTTAATAACGGGGGAAACAATTGAAAATTAATTACTTGACTGTTTGTTGAAATTTGTGCTCCATATTTTTATAAAATTTTGATAATAAACGTGTTTTCCAAACTATAACAAGTATATCAGTTTATTGCCCAAGTTCCAGCGTACAAGTGGGTGTATTTTCAACAAATTTCGCAACAAAAAACATACAAAATCCATAATCTCATCTACGAGAAAATCGGGGTCGATCAACTCCATTTTGTGATCTTCGACTACGGCCAAGAGGAGTATCGGAGCCAAGAGGTCAGAAGTCTACGGCAGAGTACAGGTCAGCAATAACATCCCCATCAGATTTGGCAGCAAGGGGAGCAGGAATAGCGGAGAAAATCCAACGGCGTCATTTCCAGAGGGGGCCGATGCTGTTCTTGCGAGTTTTTATAAGGTACAATTTAGCCTAAATAAATAGCGTCAGCGTCCGGAAAACGAGGTGTATACGACATTAAATTTTCCAACGCTCTAGCTAAGCCGCATTTCAAGTAATTAGCGAGGCGCCAGTAAAATCCGTGGTTTAGCGGAAGTTGAAGCTGTGCAGGAAGCGACCAGAAACAATTGCCAAAGTTTGGACTGCGTCTGTCTGACGTCACGAAATACGTAACTGATTTTTAGCAACAAAAGTTGTTATTTGTCGCCAAGCGCGAAATTTGAATAATTACCTTGCGAATTCTCATATTTTACGAGTATTTTGATTTTCAAAGCACCGCTGTGTGCACTAGTCAACCGATTTGTGATTTGACAGATTTGTGGACTTTGAGCTACCGCGGATTTGAACTACTGGCTGTGTATAGTACCATTTCAAATCAATTTTAAAATACAGTCGACTTCGGAACTCACCCTAAGATTAAAGAGTTTGTCTTCTAGTGAGAGCTAGCGTTTTTTAAATTAATTGCAGTTGAATAAAATATAAACAGGGCCTACAACCATTTATTTTGTGCAGTAAATAAGTATATTTCATATTTTAACCAGCCTAGTAATTTAATGGTAGGCAAAGTTCGAACACAGTAAAATATTAAACAGTGAATTGTGTATTTAGGATTTTGCCGTAACTTATACAAAATACCATTAAACAAAACAAATTAATTAATTAATAATCGACAGCACATTTCCATTTCAGTATATCACTGTAGTATGCATCTCCGTATTTTAATAAAAAATATAATACCCCCCTAGAAGTTTTATTTTTCCTCTGAATTCTGAATTCAGCATGAGATTTCCCTGAGTACCTTCTCTGTGGCGCATGCCAGGGCAGTGCTTCTCCATCTTTTCGGACCTTTCTTCCGTTCTCCACCCATTAATCCTTTCACCAGCCTTGATTAAAGAGGTATACAAAGGTCTCTATAGCA